>QWZN01000139.1:0-96171 GCA_003693225.1 Venturia aucupariae | reverse complement strand
TTGGTAGGTAGGAATATCCCTAACCTAAGAGTAGTACCCAACCTCTATCTATATATATTACTATATAGGATAATATTATCCAAATATAACCACTATGATATCATTGATTATAAAGTAACTTGGGCGCCTATGAAATAGGGGATCCCCCCTAAATTCTAGGCGGGGGTAGAAATAAGATAGGTTGGGGGTAGAAATAAGTAGATTAGGAGTAGATTTAGTATCTACCTATTAATATAGGCGGATACTAAATCTACCCCTAATATCTTTATTTCTACCCCTAACTTTTTTTATTTCTACCCCCGCCTAGAATCCAGGGGGGTAGCCCCTATTATTTAGGGGCTCAAGTTATTTCACGATTAATAATATTATAGTAGTTATAAGGAATCGAAGTACTTGAAGCCGACTATACTATATTTACGGTCGTATACTAAATAGGGGGTCTAACCCCCTACTTACTAGCGGGTAATACTATTTTACTTAATCCTATTATATATATAGCTCAATTCGGTTCCTCTATAGTTGGCGATACGGTCGTACGCGATTAGACCGCCTAGATTGTAGTAAGGTCCGCTAATACTATAATAATTAAGTCAAATAGCTATAATGCAATACGGTCGCATGCGATTTAGGCGGTCTAACCGCCTAGATTGTAGTAGGGTCTACTAATACCTTCTTTGCGTATAGATTGAGCCAAATAGCTATATTTATACGTAGATTTACTACTATGATATCATTAATCGTGAAATGACTTGAGCGCCTAAGCAATAGGGGATCCCCCCCTAAATTCTAGGCGGGGGTAGAAATAAAAAAAGTTGGGGGCGGATTTAAAAGGGTTAGGGGCAGATTTAGTATCCGCCTTAATATATAACTACGAGGTTATATAAATATAATACTAAGTACTACTACTAGTAAGTTATATAAGTAAATATAGTACTAGTAAGTAGTATACTAGCTATCTTATATTTTAGAAATAAGATTATATTTAAATTTTCTAGCTATAATATATCTAGTATTAGTACTAATAGAATTGTTTTTCTTAGTAATCAATATAATAAAGTAGAGTTATTTATTTATTACTACCTGCTAAGCTAAAGTTTATACCTATTCGAGTCATATTCCGTAATTTCTTAGCTTATTAAACTATAAATACTATAAAACTCAGGCGATTCTATCTTATAACTTGCTTGCTAGCAACTTATCGATATTATTATAGGATTATAAAACCTCTGATTTTGTCGAGAGACTAAGACAGGTGCCAAAGTGCTGAATTCGGCCTGTAGTGGTGATGGTAAGCTTGGAAATAGTATTCCTGAGAATTCATCCGCAAGAAGAATGGAACCCTCGAGATTCGCCATCCTCCCACAACCTCAAACCCTCAGTCTTCAATGAACCACTTATCTGATGGTCATCGAGTCTGCGCATTTTGAGATATCCAATCCTTGATGGGGACAATGGGTCGCGAGGTATCTTTGATGGAATGAGCTGGACGTCCAACGCTGCATCCAATCTCACTCTCCAAAATGCTTCCAACCTCAACTTCTGGACTCTGTTTCGACCATCGTTGGCCACGCGTCTTTGGGCAGGAAACGATGATGTGGGAAGTATAGCTCGGAGTGGACTCGCCCACCAACTCAAGTCCCTTTCGCTTTGCTAATGTAGTGATCAGGTTCGCAGGCCGTGGATAAGAACGAGCAAGGCTTTCAATCGACGCGTCGACAAACAACCATAGCCCGGAACTCTTCACCAACGGCACCTCATCATCGCATAGCCTTCGACAAATAACGAACAGCTACCTTGATTCTTAAATAACTCCGAAAACTCATTTCTCTATACGGCCTGGACACTATTTTACAGCTACTATACTCCAGCCCAGTCTAGAAGTCTCCTGCTATTTTTGCCGGGCTCCAAACGACGAGGACACACGTAATTCGACATCAAGCTCTTGCTCATTGTCAAGATCGGATTATTCCAGCTGAAATCGATGCCGTCACGGTACGCCGCTGCTATTCCCAATTTCCCCTCCGGCCAGCCAGCAACCTCTTTAAAGCAAGACCCCTGTAGGTGCAAAAAGAACGCCACGCGACGACATGTGAGACTTTTCTCCAATTTCCGACTTCTTTTTGTCCAGAAGCCCCTTTTCAGCCTTCTGCCCGGCAATCTGGCAAGAGAGCCTGCTGTGGCGCGATCCCGCTGGGCTCACATGCAGGTCCCATCAAATCTCCGACTGACTATTACACGACTGCAACGCGTTCGTGTTTACGACGCGGATGCCAAAGGCGCTCGAGTTTCTCCAGCTTCGTCTGCCAACTTTGTTAGTGCTGTATCTGAGGGCAACTGCTGCGTTGAGCGATAGGGTCGAACGAGCGTTCCTCAAAGAGGCTGTGGCGTAAAAGTTGAGGAGCACTTGGACATAGGTTGCTAAGAACAACATGAAAGATTGCCACACCTGCCCTGAGAAGATACGGCAGGCGGGGCATCCTTTCTCACGGTAGAAAAGGGAATCCAAATCGACCTAGACCAAGCCAACGACAGCCTTGGTACTGGAAGCTCATGGATGTCCATCGTCTGTCAGAATGACCAAGGAAAAACGGTTCTGGAAGTCCATATACAACTGCAATAAGTAGGTGCTTGCGGGAGCTCGCAAGGACGTATCCTTGCTTCCCCAGTAACCACCACACACAGCACTGAATGAGAAAATGATCATCCAAGCCACGAAGTTCGAGAAGAGTCTGCAGCGGCTTTAGCGATCTATGGAACAAGCTTTGCTAAGTCAGATTGCATTTTTCTGGACCCTATTGTGGACGTTGACCAGCGCCAGCACGATGGTGATTGCTGGTAGTGTCTTGAGACTGAAGAGTTCCTCGAAAACAACAAACATCTAATCCAAGAACTACCCTTGATGCCCTCTGACCCACTACAAGAACAGGCCTTAAATCAACCAAGATCAAGCTACCTACTTCCATTGCTATATCTCTCAACTACAGTCACAAACCCAAAGCATAGTCTTAATACTCTACTTCTGCAACCCCGTGCCTTTCCATTCAATATTGATCATCTCATACACACACTTCAGATTGATAGACAGGCCCCGTTACTTGTGATTGGCCAGTTCAAGTTCATGCTTGGCCATGGCTCAATATGGGAGAGGTAAAAAGTATACTCTTTCATCTGCGCTAATATCATTTCTAGTACACACAACCTCAACAACTGCAGCACCGTTCGAGCCTCACAATCGAAGAGCTACTCCAGTTCCGTCGGGACCAGAGACTCGACTTTTGACAACAGCACGACTATCGAATGAAACTTTCCAAGCCGCGAGCCTCTTATCTGCCTCTGCATCACCACCAAGTGTGACGGTCTTCCCTACATCCGCATCCTCAATACCATTGCAGGCTTCGTTTTCCACCGCTGTGATCGATGGCTCTACAGGATTGACTGTCGTACCTGTGTCGACAACTCCTGCATCATCGAAACGTTCGGCTCTTTCGAGACTCATCCTTCGGAATGTTACAACGCCGTCGATGTCTTTTGCAAACTCGACCGATGTAGCTCCTTCAGACTCGACCACTGTACCTCCTGCGATCTCGTCCGATGTAGCTCCTTCAAACTCGTCCGATATAGCTCCTTCCAACTCGACCGCTGTAGCCCCTTCAAATTCATCCGATGTAGCTCTTTTAATCTCATCGGATGAAGCTCCCTCACACTCGTCCGATATAGCTCCTTCCAACTCGACCGCTGTAGCCCCTTCAAACTCGTCCGATGTAGCTCTTTTGGTCTCATCGGATGAAGCTCCCTCAAACTCGTCCAGTATAGCTACATTAAATTCGACCGAAGTGATCGCAGAGAGCATGAGTCCAACCCAGTACGTTGAGTCCCTGTTCAGAATTCTTTTCATGGATTTTTGGTAAAACCGAACCAGATCTTTACAGAATCGCATCTCCTGATTATCATTTTGACTTTGCCCCAGCTAACAATGTTAGGACATCTGAGTCTGATCTTCAAAGTGCTTCAACCGTGGCTAATGTTGCTCGAGCAAATATGATCACAACAACTGCTCGAATTAATGCAAGATCGCTGCCAGGCAAGAATAAGCACTTCGTTGGCGGCGCCTTTGCTGAGACACTTGCCTATCATACGATTACGCCAGTCGATAGACCTACTGTAAAACCGGCGATCTTTGGGTCACTCTGCATCACTTTGCAGACACAAGGGAGATCTTCTGTGTTCCCCTTCCCCACCACCGTCATTGCAACGTCTGCGAAAATTTCTCCTACAACTTTACCAGGCACCAGGACACTCGCAGCCTCCAGGACACTTGCAGACACAACTCCAAGCGGAACAGACACAACTCCAAGCGGAACAGACACAACTCCAAGCGGAACAGACACAACTCCAAGCGGAACAGACACAACTCCAAGCGGAACAGACACAACTCCGAGCGGAACAGACACAACTCCAAGCGGAACAGACACAACTCCAAGCGGAACAGACACAACTCCAAGCGGAACAGACACAACTCCAAGCGGAACAGACACAACTCCAAGCGGAACAGACACAACTCCAAGCGGAACAGACACAACTCCAAGCGGAACAGACACAACTCCAAGCGGAACAGACACAACTCCAAGCGGAACAGACACAACTCCAAGCGGAACAGACACAACTCCAAGCGGAACAGACACAACTCCAAGCGGAACAGACACAACTCCAAGCGGAACAGACACAACTCCAAGCGGAACAGACACAACTCCAAGCGGAACAGACACAACTCCAAGCGGAACAGACACAACTCCGAGCGGAACAGACACAACTCCAAGCGGAACAGACACAACTCCGAGCGTGACAGGCACAGCTCTTGCGGACACAGCCCCCAGCGGCACCAATACAACCCTTCCAGACACAACTCCAAGCGGTACCAACACAACCCTCACGGACACAAATCCAAGCGGCACCAATACAACCCTTCCAGACACAACTCCAAGCAGCACCAACACAACACTTACGGACACAACTCCAAGCGGCACAAACACAACAAGCGCTGCAGACACCACTCCAAGCGGTACCAACACAACCCTCACGGACACAAATCCAAGCGGCACCAATACAACCCTTCCAGACACAACTCCAAGCAGCACCAACACAACACTTACGGACACAACTCCAAGCGGCACAAACACAACAAGCGCTGCAGACACAACTCCAACCAGCACAGGCACAGACACAAGCGCAGACACAAGCACAGCCTCCAGGACACTTGCGGACAAAGCTCCAAGCGGAACAAATATTTTCGTCCCAATTGGCACCGATCCTGCTCCGTACATGGTTGGACCAAGAGATGGGCATCCAGTCCCGCGCACAGGCATAGCTGCAAAAGTCACCAAACCCATTGGTACCAACAAGTTCTACGCTGGCCTTTTCCTGGGCGATCAGACAGGCTCAGTCTGGACTCATCCATATTCGGTTCGATGGGCAAAAGGAGGCAACGATATCGAGAGTTGGGGCATGGCCATAACACATATTGATCGCTCTCAGGTCACGTATGGGCCTGGCAACCCAGCACCGTATTACGTCAATCCAATCGGTATCGATTCTCTCATCTTTTCCGCAGCGGAACTTGACTCGACGACGGTTCTGACCACAGACAGCCATGAGGGTTTCAGCGTCAATGCAAATCTTGCGCCCTCTGCTGATGCTGCTCCAATCTTGACGATGCCACTCGTACAAGGTATGGGCTTTGTCACTGGTATCTATGCATCTGCCACCCCTTTGATTGAATCTGGTGTGCTCTTCAAGGCACTTTCTCCACTCTCGGTCAGCAACGGGATCTCCAAGACCACCGCGACTCTCCAAGATGGAAACCAATGGGTTATCTATGTCATTCCCAGTGATGCTAAGTCTTCGCCGACGGTCATTCTCAGCGACAGTCAGACCATACAGATCTCCAGCGGATTTAGTGGCATCATTCAAGTCGCGAAGCTTGCTGGTGGAGACTCAGCTGGTATCTATGACTCATCAGCGGGCGTCTATGCTGTCGCTGGAGCTGTTTCTGGCACCATCGTTTCGCAATACACAGTCTCGGTCACTGGCACCATGACAGCAAGCTACACATTATCATGGACAAAGCACGGTGACACTTCCAAGACCTTGATCATGTTCGCTCTGCCACACCACATTCAATCTTTGGACCAAACCACAATGTCACTAAAGACAGACATCAGCTTGCAAACCACGACCAAAGGCATTGCCACCGGCTTGCTTGCTGATCGCTGGACCATGATCGAGCAACTTGCCAGCAACATGACATTCGCACCATATAGCGCAACTTCGGGAACAGTCACTCAACTCCCCGCCGCTGCTGTGTCTTTGATCGCACAGACCGCCGCCGAGGAACTTGGCGAAGATATCAGCGGCCAGACAAACCTTGACACCATGTACTTCAGTGGTAAAGCTCTGGCTAAATTTGCGACGATCATATACACAGCGCATGACTTGGCGAACAGTCCTGGCATCGCTGCGGCTGGGTTGACTGAACTGAAAGCGGCATATAATGTCTTTGTTCAGAACCACCAAAAAAACCGACTCGTGTACGACACCGTGTGGAGAGGAGCAGTCTCAAGTGCCGGCTACAGCGACATCGGGGCAGACTTTGGAGGTAAATCAAACATCCTTTCCGTTAACAAGGTATCACCATTAACTTTGGCTGGCAGGAACCGCATACAACGACCATCACTTCCACTACGGGTACTTTGTGTACGCTGCTGCCGTCATTGGCTATCTTGATCCCTCTTGGTTACAGAACGCCCAGAATTTTGCTTGGGTGAATATGTTGGTGCGCGACTTTGCCAATTCGGCTACGGACGACTACTACTACCCTTTCTCGCGTAACTTCGATTGGTACCACGGACACAGGTATGTAGCAATGTTGCACAAACCCACTTGTTTGTCTCTTGACTAGGACCTAATTTGGATTATAGCTGGGCAAAGGGACTCTTTGAGTCAGGTGCAGGCAAAGGTAGGACAAAACTCCACTCACCGTCCTTGGTGAAGTCTTGGGTCGAATGTGAGGAATTCATGCTAACTCTCTTGTGATTGCAGATCAAGAGAGCACCAGTGAAGATGCTTTTGCAAGCTATGCGGTAAAAATGTGGGGTAAAGTATCTGGAGATGGCAACATGGAGGCAAGAGGTAGCCTCATGTTGGCCATCCAAGCTCGCACCTTCTCAAACTACTTTTTAATGGAGTCAGATAACAAAAATCAGCCTGCTAACTTTATTGACAACAAAGTGACAGGTATTCTTTTCGAAGGCAAGGTTGATCATACAACTTACTTTGGTACCAAAACCGAATATATTGAAGGGTCCGTGTTTTTTCTCTCTTCCATTTTTCTGCCATCAAGTTCTCCAAATCGACCTTCCAGAACCAGGATGGGTGACGCTGAATTTTCGATAATCTCCCATCATTGATTGGATCCTCACTCAGAAAAATGCCTTTCCCCTCTGTCCCACCCCTCACTAACGTCCCGCAGAATCCACATGATCCCCCTCAACCCTTCCTCCGCCCTAACCCGCAAACCCTCCTTCGTAGAATCAGAATGGACAAAATACTTCGACAACGGCCGCGTCAACGCAGTAACAGATGGATGGCGCGGTGTCCTCATGGCGAACCTCGCCCTCATCGATCCAAAGACGAGTTGGAAATTCTTCGCCGACCCAGGGTTTAATCCTGCGTATTTGGATGGTGGGGCGAGTCGGACGTGGTATCTGGCGTTGGCAGCGGGGTTGGGCGGGGCGGCTTGAGTGCGGGGCGGGGAGAGAGATGGGAGGAGAAGTCGGGAATATGCCGTTATGGGTTTATGAATGATTGTAATGATGGAATGAAACGAACAAATGTCGATGAGATTGGGTGGGACGAACGGGACGAAAAGGTGCATGGCAGTGGAAGAAAAACACATATTTAGTCTGGGGTTACGCATTATATGGGAGTCGTTTGGATTTGGCAATGTTGGAAAAAATAGGTATGGGTCTGAGGGTATATATAAGACAGGGATGGACGTATCATGGGCACGACGAGGTTTACGAGGGACAGAAATATGAATTGGATACTACTATTCTTTTCTCACTCGTGTTTGTTCTCCATGGTTTTGCGTTGGATATAGCTAGGTTTGAACTGGGCGGGTGGATAACTTTTCGTCATACTGTAGGGGAGGGGGTAAAGGAGGGTGGGTTTCTTTACTTGTATTTTCATTTCCATGGTTTTATCTTGGATTGGGCTGGGTGTAGTAGTTCTTGGATAATTTGGGTCGGGGGAATATAGGAGTAAGTATCATAGAAGTAAAAATTACAAATACTATCCTCCCTCACTTTAAACCTCTTGTTACACTTTTAAGTGATATCATCGGTACGGTTTAGACTACTACCTAGTATTGTAGATAGATGGATCAATATTTATAGGTTTAATACACAGGTGGGAAGGGTAGACTCCGAGTCGAAGTAGATGGATATTATTTCTCAGTAAAAATCACAAATACTATCCTTCCTCACTTTAAACCTCTTGTTACACTTTTAAGTGATATCATCGGTACGGTTTAGACTACTGGTATTATAGATAGATGGATCAATATTTATAGGTTTAATACACAGGTGGGAAGGGTAGACTCCGAGTCTAAGTTGATGGATATTATTTCTCCGTATCATTAGCTAGGCTTTGTTGGGGTGGACTCGGTTTGGGGTGGACTCGGTTTGGGGTGGACTCGGTTTGGGGTGGACTCGGTTGGGTTGGGTTGGACTGGACTGGGTTGGGTTGGGCCGGGCTGGGCGGACCGGGGCGAGATGGTAGTAAGAAGTGGAGATGTGGAGACTAGAGATGTGGAGAGTGGGTAAATGGGTCAATTTTTATCCGATGGGGATGGGGATGGGGCTGTCGATGTGTTGGGGTGAGATGGGGGTATATCTCCCGGGTTTGTTTGTTTGTTTGTTCGCTTGGTGCTTTCTTTCCTTTTTCTGTTTTTACTTTTTTTTTTTGGAGGGGGAAGGGGGGGGCGGAATGGCCTTGGGATGGGAATAGGGAGGGTTGGAGGTTGTTTACTGTATAGAGATGTTTATAGGAAGTAAAGTAGTAACAGGAATTCAATACAAAGGCTTTTGTAAAAATGGGCTGTGATATAATATATATATATGGATCATGCTCAAACTTTTCATATTTCAATCATCTATTAACTGTCAACTCGAGCCTCGAGACTGGGTTGCTCAGAGGGTGTATCTAATAACGCAATATGGTAAAGGCCGTGAAGCTATCCCTATAGCCCCTTCCATTCGTAAAAACGCCATGAAGACCTCAAGCAAATTGTTCGACTTCGTGAGGGTACCATGAAGTCCGATGATCCCAAATATGTAGCAAAAGCGCCGCCCATGGCGGCCGTGATTCCTTGGATATATGCTCATGCCAGTAGGGTTTAAACTCCCAACGCCCCCAAAATGAAAAATCCACAAAATATCTAGTCGTCCAAATTGCATTGCTGAAATGCAACAAAAGCACGTCAAGATGATAGGGGGGAAAGATGCAATCTATGCGCACTCAGTTTCTGATGCTTGGTACTCGTGTTGGAGCCTGGCTGTCTGCTTTTTCCTCATCCTTGCTCCACACGGAGTTGACGGCGCTGCTGAAGAACCCTGTAAAGCGGGAACTCCGCTTCTCGATTCGATCGGCGCTGATACCAGCGGCGAGCAGGCAGAGCGATGCCATAAATAGACAGGTGGCGCTCCACATCTGGACTGTGATGAAGTTGTCGAAACGCTTGATAAGATAACCGGCGATGACGGGGCCGGTGAGGGCGAAAGGAGAGGCCATGGTGTACATCATTCCTGTCCACTGACCGAGGCGGGAGTGATCCACGCCGGGACTGCGGGAGATGATGTTTGCGACTGTGGCTGGAGGGAGACCGATGACGGCTCCTGAGACTGCACCAAAGACGACGACGAAACCAAAGGCGGCGCCAACGCTGGTGGCGAGCGTCCACCAAATGAAGACTAGAATCGAGGAGACGAGCATGACAATGAAGTGGACGGTGAGAGCGCCGTAGTGGTCGCTGAGCCAGCCCGAGAGCATGCGTCCGATTGTGCTGGCTGCGTTCATGACGGAAAGGTACATCCAGGTGCGAAGGCTGGCATTAGGCTCAGGTGAGCGACCGAAGTCGTTGCCGAGTTGTCCGCCGGAGTTCTTGACCCCCAATTTCTCGTGGTATGCCCACTGGGAAAATATGAGTTTCAGATTGTTTCCAGTGGTGCAAGGAACGAACTCACCTCTTCGAGATTGAAAAAGATAGCGTAGAAGCCAAAGAACATGAAGGCAATGCTGGCGCAGAACCAGTTGAATGTCGCATTTTTGAAGGCGTTTGGATCGATCCAACGGCGAACGTTGCCCCACGAATATTCGGACTCCTTGTTGAGAGGATGGGCAGGGTTTGGAATCGCGCAAAAGAATGAGACCAAGGACGTTGCAGCGACAAGCCCGCCGACTGCTCGAACGGCGTTGTTGAAGCCGAGACTGGTAATGAGATATTTGGTCATGATAGGGTAGACGAGACCAGCTGCACACCATCTTTAGTACAATTGTCATTGTGCTAGCGAGCTCAGACGGGAACTTACCGATACTTGCACCAGAAGCTACGATACCGATGGCAAACGATTTGCGACGAATGAACCAGGTCGATGCAACTGAGAAAATGTGAGCACAGCAACTATCAAGGTTTGGAATGAGGTACGTACTTTGCGAGCTGGCCACAAAGAAGCAAGCCATGCCCAAGCCCTGCGTGAGCCCTTGCGTGACCCATATCAAGGAGTAATTGCCTTCTCCTCTGTGTCCACTGCCGCTGCTGAGACTGAGCATGAACATTCCAAGCGAGACGAAAACGGCTCCTACGCCCAGGAGATGGCGAGAGAAGCCTGCATCAAGCAGTCTGCCCACAGCGAAGGAGAGGACGAGCACAACGAAGGACTCTGTCGACCCGATGAGATTTAGTAGGTAGATGGGAATATCTGGCATGAGTGACTCCATGTAGAAGCTTGAGAAGGTGCCGTAGGCGTTGACCAAGCCCCAGCTGTTGAACATGAGAAAGAAGCATCCCATCAAGGTGCGATAAGCCTGCCACTCTTTGGGCCATGCTGGTTCTTCGTCCATGTGGGCGGTGTGTGTAGATGAGGTTTCGGAACCAGAAGTAGAGTTTGCCCTTTCGTTCCTTTCATCAGTCGGCTTTTCAGTGAAGGTAAGTTGGCCAGAGGCTGGTCCTGCAGAGGGTAACGTTGTCTCGGATGAAGACATGTCGGGGGAATATGTCCAATAATATTATGAGGCGGGTTCAGCCTAGAGGATCGGAAGTAGAGGGGGTCAAGGATAAAGGGCTGAAGGTCGAGAACATATAGGGATGATGGATGATGACAAGGGTAATGAGTGTGTCGTTGAAAGTCACAAAGAAGGGGGAGATGAGGTCTAGTAGTAGATGGTGAAGGAATTCGGATGGTACAAGGCTGTCCGTGGTAGGGGTCAGATACTAGGACGCGCAGCGGCTCAGAGACCGTTGCAACTGACGTACCAATGGGGGCGATGTGTATCTTGGGCCGACACGACTGAACTGTCCAGGACTCCGAGATGCTGGCTTAGATGAATTCAAGCCGCCCTAATCCCACCTCCCAAGAGAAAACAACGAGACTAGCGGATAAGCCTGCCAAGATGGAGAAGAGGTTTGATAAAGCTCGGGTTCCTTGTGCAGCAAACCCGTTGGCAGCCAAGATGGGATCTCATTAGCCAAGGAAGACAAGATAACACAGTGTGAGCAGGTACTCTGGGGTGCTCGGCCGCTATTAAAGCTCGTGAAGACACGGTTGGGTTGGTGCTGGTGCTGGTCCACAGGGTATACCTATACCAACATGATATGGATGTACATGTACCAGCCTTCACCCGTAACAATATGAGCACGTGGGAATTGCTCCGGCGGACAGCATTCTAGAAAGTGAGCAGAATTCCTTGGAGTTTGGTCGGCAAAACGTATGACGATCCGTTCTTGGTGTACGGTATGTATCCGTATGGAGCAGCAGAATGGCGGTGGGATCGTCGAGGTTAGAGACCCGTATGGGATCGTCGAGGTTAGAGACCCGTAGCCGGGGCAGCACAGGACTAGGTATACGTAGTTACTAGAGCCATGCAGGACAGAGCCCATGGTATCATTACACTGCCACAAACTACCATCTACTGTATCCGTCTGTCCTCTACGTCCTTGTCATTTCCTGGTTCAAGAAGCTGTTTGTTGAGCCGTGAGGACTTTGGTACGGTGCGACCTGGTGCTTGCCTTCAACGTTTCTGGTACCACCCCAGCTTCTCAGCACGCACGCTCCTGGCCATGAGAACACATTCCAAGAGGCTCTGCGGGCCATGTATATATGATAGGCTGGTAAGGCCCTCGGTTCTGCTTCAACAACTTCTTCCGTCGTCGGTGTCGGTCCAGGTCGTCATCAATGATAATATCAATGTCAATAACAACAAGGCCGCCACCATTGCACCACGTTATGACGACCTGGAGAGCCGAGAAGAGTCCCACATGGTCAAGACAATGCCAAATGGGGATCATCTGGTAGCGCCTAGGGGGCCGGGAGGCTGTCCGTACTGTGCGGCGGCCATGGACAACCATACCCTCGTCCAGGGACTGGTGTCGTCTTGAGGCCCAAAGCTGGGCGTTGCAAGTAGACACAAAGGAAAGCAACAGACGGACTTGTCAGCTGTTGTTGTTCGGTGGTGCAATATCAATATTTAAATTGCCGCTTCATACGTTGTTGCCATCGGCCCTTCAGGGGTTCCCGATCCGACTCATGGACGATCGACAGCATGACGGACTCCTTTGATTTCATTTGCCAGCAACGGCCTACGCATACGGCACATACATAGTACTAGACGGCGCAAAACGGGCACCAAAACTGTCCGCTTCGAGTACCCTATCAGGACGAGATTCATTCCCGTACTCCGTCTTGGAATGAGAACATGATATCATACATCTCTGCCTCCTATCTATGTAGTGCAGTCTACCTCCTATCTATGTAATGTAGTCTACCTCCTATCTATGTAATGTAGTCTGCCTCCTAGCTATGTACCGGTAGTCTGCCTCCAAGCTGTGTACCGGTAGTCTGCTGTGCCTACTAGCTTCCAGTTGTAGCACACAACATGTCCAGTCCTGATTCTTCAGCGCGAGAATCGCATGGCAGCATGACTCACCCTGTACACGCCCATGGATGTCTCTGAACTCACTCATGCAACGTATCACGCCAAGGAGGACATTGACACAGGGTAGTATCAAGATGCATCTCCATCCACCAGGAAACTCGCTTTCAAACATCTTCCCCAGGTTTCCACAATGGCCGCTCCCGGATTTCCGTTAACAACTCCGCTCGAGGGTGTACGACGTGCTCCTTGCTTTCTACACACCCAGGAATGTGTGTCCAAGACAATTCCAGTTTGCAACAATGCAAACGTAGATAATACGTGCCTGGACGTTGAAATACATAATAATAATGCCTTCCATATTGTTGTTGCCCTCACCTGTGAGAAAAGAAAGTAAAAAGGCCGCAAAGTGGCTTGTGCTGTCGAGGCTTGTCCAGTCGTAAAGGGAACCTGAAGTTCAGGTGAGCCCTGCTTCCGATTTCAGAGTATAGTGTCCGTTCCGTTTCCGAAACCCCAAGAACCAACTACCATCGGATGAGGTAATCCTAGTCGTTGCTTTCCACGTCTTGGAAAGTTTCTGACAACCTGACAACATTGAGCAAACATCTGGGCATGTTTCAACATCCGCCCGAGTGTCCATCAGCGCTCAGGGACATTATTCGAAAATAGTCTTGCGAAGGTTTCTATCCGAAATTCAAGGCACCCGTCACCCCGAGACACGCTTTCTCTCCAAATATACACTGTTTTTAGACTTCAGAAGGCGATTTTCACGGTTCGGATGTCCACCTCCTCCGTATATTGACAGCGGACCCGCAAAATGTTTGATACGAGTGCAGTCGTGCTGTTACTTGCCAACGGTAGTCAGGAAGGTCAGAATCGGTGCTGCTGCATACCTAGTCGGGTCGAGAGTCATAGTGCCCCAAGACCAACAACAAGGTTATCCTCGAAACCTGCGAATAATCCTCCGGCATCATCTTCATGCTTCTGCATTCCCTAGCTTTACTGCATTGTTCAGCTGGATGGCGATTCCTACATCACCCGAATCCAAGCTTACTCTCAACAACCACAGTTTGAGCCTTCTCGCCAGTTGAGTAAGCACTGCACTATTTCTACACATCTTTTTCCCTTTGTTTGGGCTTTGCTAAACATAGCACTCATCCCAAAAGCGCACGTCCGACGGTGGTGTTGTCAGTCTCATCACAGACGGTTTCTGTAACGACATTCCACGATCTGATCCTCGGAAAAGTTTCGGTCGTGCTTTCGACCTTGTCCTGACCGCACATCAAAGGTCGATCGAACAGGGCTGAGTCGGTCAAGCTTAACAAGATACAACCCACTGCGGCAAAACGTTAATCCGCAGGGTCCCGAACTCTGGGCACAATCTGATCACGACAAAGATCGAGAGGCGAACAGGGAAGTTTTTTATGAAGGCCATGCACTTCAACAGAATAGGTAGGCATAAGCACGAGCGCGGAGAAACGCAATCGAATCCTCCCTGGTCGGAGGATTGCACGTACAGCGGCCTCACTCTCATGGTGGCAGGACGTAGCCATCTCGCGTGGCCACAAACAAACGTGGAACACGCCAACTACCTCCAGTAGTCTCTTGCGCATGTGGAGGGAGTGCGGGCGCAAGTTGCTTCTGCTATTCAAAGGCTCCCTGTCACATGAATGGAGTGTTAGTAACGGGTAAACCTGTCTGCTTCCGACGTCCGATCTAGACTCTATCAATCTGTTGCTTGTCAGATTGTCTACTCGTCATTTCAGGAAGTATGTCAAGCAAAATGCAACGCAATCATCCCATCTGCTAAGCCATCACTTGAAACTCCTGGCAGACTTGATCCACTTTGGAAAGATATAGGACCCATGTTCTACCATTTGCTTCCGGTTTATTCCGAATCGGGAGATCGTGGACCCTGTCGATCTTTGCTCACATGACTCACTCGATAACAGTGAAGGCTGAATACTGAGATGTTCGCCCTTGCCGTCCTCAACCATTGCGAAAACAAAAAAGGAGAGCTGCTGGCGATCACGTATCGCTCTACCATCAAACATCACTTCCCCTTCCAAGTGAGCCAAACGGCAATATGCAAGCACTTTAGGGAATACAAGAAAGTGAGAAGGCTCAACCTCTCACTCTATAGTCGAGCAACATCTTGAGCTTCCATCGCGGCATTTATGCCTCAAGAGCAAGGGACACGCCCTTCGAGAATACGTCTCGTATGTTCGACACTATTTTGGGCATCATATAGTGAAAGATGCTGTCTTAGTCGGGTGCTACACCTGGTTGAGTAGTAGTATTTATTATGCGACGACTTACTCTCCATGAGTACGCAGGTATGAATTGATACCGATGCCAAAAAACCCCTAGATCTCAACATCTCAAAACAAAAATAGACAATACGTATGTTTGATGCACGCTCGTGTCGACAGCCAATCTCGCGTTGCCAAAGATCTCGAAGCTGGAACTTGTCGTGGGCTCCAGCCCTCGCGTTGTCACTACCAATTGGAAATACTTCTGCTTTTGATAACGGTATTCACTATCAGTTATTTGCTACACGCATAAAACGATAATCACCCCAGCCTTTCTTCGCTAGTACATCGCTGCCACGCGCGTGCTAAGAGGTCGTTTACCAACCCTCTCGCTCTCCAATTCCAGTCGTGGTCACTTACAACGCGAACCCAAGTCTATTGGCCATAATCTGTCTAGTATGGCCTATCAAATCTGCAACGAGCAATTTCAGTTGCGCAAATCTCTGTTCACGACTTACTACCGAGAGATCCAATCTCTATATAGGGACGTTAAGGAATCCGCGGTCTACTTAGCTATGGCTATCATATCAAAATCCGAGAGTTTATTACCTAAGGTCTATTTCCTAATTGCGCTGCACCGAGGCGAGAGATCTGTGAGATTATCTTTCATGTTTGTTATCGTTCTATTTCGTAAGTATATTATTACTGTTTCTGATAGACGAGAGGCCCTAGTATTTACTCTATCTACTCTACTCTTCTAATAAAATATCTGTAGGACTAAGCTAGATCCTCCAATTTAATCCCGTAGTAAAATCCCTAATATTCGTAGCAATCTCTTTATAAACAAAATAATAAAAGGACTTTAATAGTATTATAGAACTTGCTATAAAATCTAAGAAAAACCTTAACTCTAGATTAGTATAATAAGTCAATATATATAGAAAGAGGTAAAAATACACTAAAAATCTATCTAAATTATAATTATATTTCTACTAAAAAAAGTAGAAGCCTTTATTTTCTTACTATTCTAAACTACTACTGAACGAACCTACTACCCTTAATACTACCAATATATAATTGTAAAAAGCCTCTTAGAAATATCAAAAAGAAACCCACACACCACCCAATCTCTACCCCAAAACCCCCATGGCAATCACCTCTCCAACAACAAGCCCGCAATACAACTCCAACCACAACATCCATTTACTTCACCATTCTCAAAACCGAATACATCACCTACAACAATCGATGTTAATGACGATAATGAACATAACAACAACAATTCTCCAAACTCCTCCCCTTCCACCTAGGGCGGCCCGAACCAACAAGATAAAAACCCACTACTACCCCCCATCCCAATTTCCCCTCTCTTCCATCCTTCCCATTCTCCCATTTCCCCATTAAACAACCTCCTACACTTTTCAGACCTCCAATCCTCAAACCTATACTCCCCAAACCTACAATCCCAAAAACCTATATTCCCAAAACCTACACTCCCAAAACCTACACTCCCAAAACCTACACTCCCAAAACCTACACTCCCAAAACCTACACTCCAAAAACCCACTCCCCAAAAATAAATTCCATCCATCCATCCAACACCATCTCCACAACCCCACAACTCAATCCCAAAACCTCAAAAAGCAAAAAGTACCCAAAAACCACTGGATACAGTGTCAAAACAAACCAACCACAAACCCACCGTGATTCAGTGACAAATCCAAGCGTGCCCTCAGAGCCAACGAACAGATTCGAAAGGTTATAGCCAGCAGATGATTTTCTATATGAATATCGCCCATATAAAATACCCGTCGATGACAACAACAGAGATAAATCACAAAGACTCCAGTTCATTCGGTTAGTCCAATCCAAGATGACGATTGAAAATTGCGCTCATCTCCGCCAACACACCGCCATCGCGAAGGAAAGTAACGGTACTTTTTTATATTATAAAGACATGATGAACTCGTAATGCGCACTTACACATAAATGTGTCATGGTATCCAAGCGATGCCTTGACTATGCCTAGGACTTGTTAGCTTCAGATCTGGAGCTGGAACTGGAGCTGGAGCTAGCTCCGTAGATCGGAAACAACTCCGACCAAATGGAAAGACAAAGTGCGCTTCAGGAAATGGTGCATACGAATATGTTGATTGGTTATATCTGTAGCTACCCAGCAGACGGCCCCTTCCAAGCGAGACTGCCCAGTCCCCATTACGCGGAAAGCACTGGAAAACGCTCAAGTTATCCCCTCCGTAGATCTCGCTACATATTAATCGAAATGTAAGCAGAGTGTAGACAAAGCCGCTGAGGAAATCGGCAATCCAGTAGTATTACCATACCAGTGGATGCGAGAACGCCACCTCCATTACGCCATGAATCAATTTCCCAACTCCTAACCGCCCTTGCGTCGCTGAAGAACGCGCGTGGAAACAGTAGCACGGATTGCGCCAAAGAGGGTAACATTTAGATGCCCTTGATCGCTACCGTTCGCTCCGAGTTCAACTTGTTGGCATTGCGCTCGTGTGACTCCTTCTTGCAATCTTCCAAGCCGGTGCAGTTGTGAGACTCGAGTAATCGGTGCTTGGAGCAGAAGTGACCGTTGCAGAAGCCGCAGTCTCCAACGATAGGTTGGAGCTTGCCCTTGCAGGCATCGGGCGTATCCTTCTTGTAGTCGCAAGTTGGTTTCTTGGCCATACCGCCGCGCACAGGCAAGGCTAAATGCAGCGTCGATTCTTGTGCGATGTGGTTGTCCGAAAGAGTAGAGGCGCAGTCAAGATGCTTGCCAGCGAAGACTAGACGGAGATCGGCGGGAGAGTGATTGGTTCGGAGGGCCAGGATCGAGCGAATGGTCGATATGGAAGTCGTGGCCGGTATCGTGAGAGGTATGGCTGTGGCGGAGAGTGATTAGTACGTGATCTGATATACCTTCGGTGTTGGTCCCGAGGTGGTATATAGATAGTGTCCACTTACTGTTCCCAGCGATGTTCTTGACGAAGATCTGGATGGTTTCCTCGGCCTCGGAGTGAGATGAGGAGAGCGAGGAGATGGAGTTTGAACGGGTCGATTGACGCATTATGGCGATTGAGAAAGTGTGAAGAGGTAGTGGTGATGTGAGACGGTAATTGCAGTTGTTGCTTTGGAGAAAGCGAGAGCGGCGGTCTTATATGTAGGGGCGAGGTGGCGGGTAGATGTTGTAGGGAAGGCAGTACCGAATGTGATGTGGATGTGTTGAGGTGAGGTGAAGATGAACAATGTCGAAGCGAGTCGAGGCAAATGTACGGTAGGTTACGTGTTGCGGGTCACTTATGTAGAAGGTCGTGGAAGCGTATGTATGGGTGAATGATGGGAAGCGGTTGCGGATCCCGTCGGGCTTAATAAAGACAGCCTTGGGTCACTCTTGTGCTGAGTCCCTTGGTCCATGTCATGAACAACACTCACCAACAAATCCTCCACCACCTGCAGCAAGTCTGAGCGCGCCTAGTGAGACAAGCCCGGATATGAACATGGACATAGACATGGACTCGGACTCGGACTCGGACTCGGACTCAGCACTCCGAGTCGTCAGGTCTTCACCAACATCAGGATGGCCATGCAGCCTTAGGTAGCCGCTTATCCGCTCCTACATCACGCATATGCACGAGACACTTGGAACCAGACATTCATCACGAGAGGCTGCACATCAACACCACACTCCACCACCAGAGAACAGCACGTCTAGACTCGCAAAAGGTCTGGAGAGACACGGCGGCCTATGTTCAATCATGTCCAGCTTGAAACCCGGCCAGCACAAAGGTGGCCTTTCCCACCTGTTCCAGAGCCCGCCATGGCACGCCTCAGCTTGAGCTGTCAACACCAGCGCACGACCCATAGCCATCAATTCATACTTTTGCCGTATCGGGACAGGTGTCGCGTTGTGTCACTTCCAACCGCCCAAGCCGATGGGGAAATGCACTCGGGAGGGACGCCGAACATGTCGATATCAGATCCGGCTTTAACAAGGAATGCCATCACAAGCCCGCCAAGCCGCCGTTATCGCTACGTTCCATGGCCTCGATTTCCGATCCCTTATCCAAACCACCAAGGTCTCTATCAAACTGTCCAGGAACTGTATATCGACTGTTCCATTTGTGGACCTTCAACTTCTGCCATTCACAAGGTTGAATTTCGTATTTCCGCATTACAGACGGCAACGGTGCAACCGAAGCTTCCAAGATTCCGGACAAGGCCTAGATCTTGTCTAGCATTTGTACCATGGTACCTCTGCTTGAGCGGCCTGTCAACCGTCTACGTTGAGACGGTAGAACTTCTCGTGATACCCGGCTTTGACTAACGAGACACACAAGTAACGATCTCCGAGGAATGCTCTGGAGTCTGGACTCGTCCTTCAACCTGCCTCGCTTCGCTTGCCCAATATGACAAAGTCACGTGATACACTCGTATTGATCTTTGATCTCACATATATTTCCCAGTAAACCATGACAATCTAAAGAACGACCCATTCAAAGCGATGAACGGACTCCCCTCGAAATTTGACGCAGCCCTCATTCACTGCTCTATTTTGCTCGAATTGTCGAGGAAAACCGACGATTTGCGCGTTTTTAGGCGACTCAAGGACGCTGGCGAAATTCCATTCAAATCCCAAAATCTGCCTCGTCGATTGTCGAAGAAAGTCAAAATCACGAGACTGGAACTACCGGTCGTCTATTGCTCGAATAACACCAATTCAAGGACTCTCAAATTTTTCTATTTTTTTGAAAAGTGCGAAAGAGCTGGGAGAAATGCGTCATCCGCGGGAAAATGTACATCCAGTATTAGAAATCCAAATCTAGAGGGAGATCCCGTCGTTTCTCCATCCAATTCCAAGCCTCAGCATCTCCATCTTTACTGACGTCACTGCTATCTCATGATGGTTGCTTTCTCACCTCAATTTCTCGTGTAATCAAGCCTCCAAACACATCTCTTTGCTCTGCCTTGGCTGCGAATATCAAACATTGCCATACATTTCCATTGATCCTAGAAAGCCTACTTTTACCCTACATTTCATCACCATGCCAGCAGCAATCGTGACAGGCGCAACCGGCATTCTCGGCCGCGAGATTGTCGCTGAGCTGGGAAGACATGCAGACCAATGGCCAACCGTTCACGCATTATCGCGGAGCAAGAAGGACACTTATCCCGAGAACGTAGTCCACAATCACATCGATCTCACTTCCACTGCCGAGGAGATGGCCAAGGATTTGAAAACGGTGCACGGAGAATACCTTTTCTTCGCCGCGTACCTGCAGAAAGATACTGAGCAGGAAAACTGGGATGTCAATGGTCTGTCATGTCCCGTGATTTCTGGACGAGAAAGTAATGACTGACTTGATACGGATATCAGGTGCCATGTTAGACAACTTCCTGCAAGCATTGGTCAAGACAGGCGCGTCTAAGAACTTGAAGCGCATTGTGCTCGTCACTGGAGCGAAACAGTACGGCGTTCATCTCGGCCGCCCTAAGAACCCAATGGAAGAATCGGATCCTTGGCTCAAATCTCGTCCTAACGGCGGAGATGACTATCCACCGAATTTCTACTACAATCAGCAAAGCCTATTGCACAAATTCTGCAAAGAAAATTCGATCGAGTGGACGGTGACCTATCCCAACGACGTCATCGGTGTTGCCAAGGGCAATTTCATGAATCTAGCTACTTCACTTGGTCTTTACGCTTCAGTATCAAAGGAGTTGGGCCAGGATCTCACATTTCCCGGTTCAGAAACATTTTACACGCGTTTCGACTGCTTTACTTCCTCGAAATTACACGCGCAGTTCTGTCTTTGGGCTGCGCGTGAACCGAAAGCAGCCAACGAGGCTTTCAACGTCGTCAATGGCGATGTGGAGAGTTGGCAAAACATGTGGCCGAAACTCGCTTCTTACTTCAACATCAAAGTTCAGCCCGATCAATTTGCCAAGGCTGCCGAGGCACCAAATGATATGGACATGGATGAGGCACCACCCCTCTCCGTCCTCGCTTCCTCCGCCGGCCTCGTCGGCTCAAAGGTATTGGAGCAAAGTAAAGTCGAGCAACGAATCGACTTGGTCAAGTGGAGCCAAAGGGATGATGTTAAAAAAGCCTGGGAAACATTGGCCGAGAGGGAGGGGTTGGAGAAAGATGGGTTTGAAAAGGCTACGTGGAGTTTCTTGGGTTTCGTGCTTGGTAGGAACTTTGATCTTGTTATTAGTATGAGTAAAGCGAGGAAGGCCGGGTGGACGGGGTATGTGGATACTTGGGATGCTATTGAGGATGTCTTTGGGGAGTTGAAGGAAGGTGGGGTTTTGGCGAAGAAATGAAGGAGCTGGTGGTATGATGGTGGGAGGCTGAGATGTTGTCTTTTGACCGATAGCCCTCTATAAAGGTAGCCTTAGTATTCCCGCCAGAGCCGAGTATGCCGAATGTTGCCTAGCCAGTACTCCAGTATTGATAATTCCAATACTGCAAATTTGGTCATCTGTAGCGGTATATAGACACATCCATCTAAGAACTGTAGTCTGTCAAGAAACGAGCAGTTAAGCTGGTGTATTATTGTAGGTGGGTGTGGAGAGCATACAGCTACTAGTAGCAAGAAATCATTGAAAATCGAAAGGCGAAAGGGAAACCAATGAAAACCTTCCAGCCTTCAAATACTTCACATGATATCCCTACTTAAATATCCATCAGAACCTCATGAGCAAGCTCATCATCATCATCATCATCATTTTTCCGTGACAAGATCACGCGTTCAACAATAAATTGGTGCTGGTGGACGATAATGTTGATATGTACTAGGTATCATCAAGTTATTCCTGCGACATACAATCACCGCGGAAAATCCCCAAGCCTGTCCCTATCCCTAACGTACCTAGCACACCAGGCCACGGAGCGCATTTCAGCTAGTAATGCCTCCCTGCGAGGCCGAAGACCGCATAAGACACCAGCGCCTATCAGTACTACCTTGTTTTCATCTCGAAGTTGATTGGGTGAGGTTGTATACTCGCAATGTCGCCAACGATCGCCTGACTATGTACCTGGAATATAGATAGCTTCTCAAGTCTCAAACGTTACAATCGTGTTCAAGAAGAATGGTTAACAAATGGCGATTCTGGGTGTGGCAGCTATACTCCTTCTTTTGTAGATCAATGATCCCCAAAGCAATGTAAGAAGGGGGAAGTGGAAACTATCTCTAGTTGATGAGATGTGTTGGTATCGATGGTTCCCGAGGGCGATGATGATGACAGACATCTCTACAAGGGTGTAGTCATTAATATGGCAATGACAGATCATCCGTATGTTTGCTCATGGCGCAGAGAACTTCTATCTACAGGAAGTCGCGGATGCAGGGCTTTGGATCAGTTCTGGTCACCTGAACCCAAGGGGGCCTATAACAGATAGTCGATTGCTGTTCGTTAGTTGTTCAGCGATCATAGCATCGTCCACTTTTAGTTTTTTAGAACAATTCATATTCGAAATCGGCCGGAGCCGAGATTTGCCAGATTGTAGACGTGATAGCAAGTCAATTCGTGACTAAAAGGGATTGACGAGACACAACTGGTGAATGGTGTATTTCCACTGTTATGTTTAGCAGGTGCAGTCCGATGCGCCAGTGATGCACCAGTGCCATAATTCTGATTAGATCTTATCCAAAGCTCGATTCCTGGCATGCGTATTCTGTATGTAGCCGCAGAATCTCAAATTAAATGGCTGCGTCCTCAGAGTCGGAGGGTCAGACTTTTTGACACGATCTCGTCCCGCCCTTGAGATCTTCTGATATGCCTCTTTTCCGAACTCTGTCATCTCGTCAAATAAATATTGTAATCCGGCGTAGACTGCTATAATGCCGCCCCCTATGATCTTCCAAGAATCATGCCAGTAAGATCCTGACTCCTCCATCCGGCTGACCAGAAATGTTGCTCTTATATTTAGCTCTGGGTTCAGTGGTAAATCTGGTGCGCGTCTGCTCGTCGTCAAAGTGGTGGCGGCACGGCGTGCCTTCGCATTCGCGGAATCGACTGCTGGTGGCAACAGTCTTTCATATTCGTTTGTTGTTGGTCTTGTCCTTGATGTTAAGCTGCTGCTTAATCTCGTCCTTGAAATGCTGAAACAGGGACGGTCCTTTGCCTACGTTCCGGTCAGTATTGTCGGAGAGAGGGAGTTGTAGCATTCCGTCTCACGCTCTAATTTTGTGCCACCCAACTCCTCCATGGGCGTTCCATGTTGGATTCTATGAACAGTCTTTGCGACCTTGCCGACTCCGCGATGGAATGTAGGACTAGACAGCAGCTGGATGTATGGTGAGTCTTGTGCATATTGTGTGCATGAGAGATGATAGTTACTCGTCCAACCGCCCATACCTATACATAGACTGTCAGCAACGGCAACATGATCCGGAATCCATCTCTACAGACCTCAAATGCTCTGATGAATGGCCACATCATACTGGCCACGACCTTTGCGCACTGTTTCAACGGTGCTTCCCGGACTACGAGGAGGGGCAGAGGGCGAGGTGGTTATTGGTGGCAAGATGGTTGGCGCGGCGGTTATTTGATATGGGAGATCCTTGGACTGTGACTCTGCCTCTGCCAGTATCATTACGAGTACTATGGCCCAACTCGTATTCTATTCTTACTCGTCCACCATGTCTAGAGACATGGCTATGATGCCTGCCTCTTCCTCCCCTCATCGCCCCACTTCGCATTCTTCACCATCACTCCTATTCTGGTAGCCAGCCAGTGCCAGTACAAGAACGAGCGTCCTACTCCCCCCTCTCTGCCTCAGCCTGACGACGATATACACCCCCGGGACTCCCTCTCAAATACCAATCTCAAATACTCCTATCGTCTCGTATCGCGATAATTGTCCGCAACCACGCCTCCCTCGATCGGCACATATACATCTCAGACAGGAGGACCTGGGCGGGAGTACTGTCCTATACAAGCTGGCGCGTCTTGCACTTCCCACCCAGGCCATCAGAAAGCGAGCATCCAACCTCAAGCAATCAGCGCGAACACATTTGCATGCGCTGCGGCGCCCAGGGGCAGGCGCGGGACAGGACATCACCATTTCCAATCGACACGTTTCAACTTCGCCGTCTATGGAGGTCGAGTCAAGTGGCGCATCGTCGGTGGATACATCTAAGCTGGCAGCAGACGAACAGCCAGCGAAAGATCCGAGTCCAGGGCCTGTCTCGCCCGAGGACTCCATGCCTGGGTTCTTGAAGCTGTCGCGTGCTGGTAAGAATGAGACGATTAAGAAGAACAAGAACCTGATTAACGCGTCCCCCCAGAAATTCACAACAAATTCATCGATCTCGAATGGCAGCAACGCAATCGTCTGGCAAAAGGCGGGATATATTCTCCCGAAAACGCCTCACAGTGGGCGCGTCTAGCAAATGACGAAACCGCGCGAAGAAACCGATATATGAACGTCGATCCCTTCGTTCAAAACCGAGTCCCCTTGCGAGTCCCAGAAGGCCACAGTGACTACATAAACGCCTCCTTCATAAAGCTCTCAAACACAATCTCAGGCACAGAGAAACAGTTTATAGCAACACAGGGTCCAAAAGAAGGAATGCACTCGCACGTGTGGAGAATGATATGGCATGAATGCGCAGACCCTGTTGTAATAGTGATGCTTACGCAAATGTACGAATCCGGACGAGAAAAATGTTTTCAATATTTCCCCATTGATATGACGAACCCTGAGCTCTCTATCAACGAGGAAGACGAGTTCGAAGATGGCTTCAAAGCGACGCTTGTGCTCAAGAATATTACCGAGGACAAAGCGACGAGTTCTACAATCCGAGAAATGGAACTCACGACTGCAGATGGAGAGACAAAGAAAGTGTGGCATATGCTCTTCGGCGGCTGGCCGGACTACTCCATTCCAGAAGGCGAAGATATCAATGGTCTCGTCCGCCTCGTCGATTTTTCCGCCTCCAAAAATCCTACCATCTCCGAGACCAACCAGACTGCATCCCGAATCGTCCACTGTTCCGCCGGTGTTGGCCGCACAGGCACGTTCATCGCGCTTGACTGGTTATTAGCGGAGTTCCGAGAAGGCAGATTTGACAATATAGAGGAGGACAAGGACCCAATTGCCGATATTGTCGACGAGCTTAGGGGACAGAGGATGATGATGGTCCAAGGCGAACAGCAATTTTTCTTCTTGTATGATGTTATGAGACAACTTTGGCTTGATAGACAGACTGGGAACGAGGAGAGATTGAAACTCGACGGTGCGAGTTTGAGCCCAGAGGAGAAGCTGAGGGCCGAGTTTGAGCAGGAGATGAAGGATAATGCGGAAAGGATGTAATTGGGTGTTCATAGGATAGAAGCGCGATGCTGGGAACATGGGATGAGACTGCATGGCATTGAAATGAGATATGGGGCACATGAGCATATGGGCATCGCTCGGTCGGGTATGGTATGGGAGGATCTAGTGGCCAGGGACAATCTTTGCATGCATGGTTGGAGTTTTGATGAGGATTCTTGGAAGCGGGTTTGAGCATGGCGAAGCGCTGATCCGATCTTTTGGCTGAGAACGCACGCTGGCTGCTACGGCGGTCGTCCGAGGTTATTGTATGTATTTCGTTTCATGATATCGCACTTTTTTGAAGTCCCCTTCTCTCGGGAATATGTTATATTGGTGAGTCTGGAAAATAACATTGCCGATTCGGCACCCTGCCAGGAATCGTTGAATGGCTTACGATGCTGACGAATCTCGGTCACTCTAATACTTTTTAGGGAGTTATGGAAAGCTACCATGTAGGAAGTGAAAGAGTTAGCATTTCTAGAGAATGTCGATGAACAAAGTGGTCCATGGATTATCAACGAGAAAATCTCCACCATCAACTAACCTTTTTCCGCAACCTGAAAATAACGAACGATACCCCGATCTTGAAAGATCAGATGGTCTTTCGTCCGGTCTTGGGATCTGATAATAGTTTTCATGAGATGCCGTTTTGCTACTTACGCCTGAACTCATTTATCATCTCTTTATACTTTTAGACTTTTCTATCTTGAGATGTACCTGGGTCTTTTTTACCTACGTCCCCGTACGCGCTTCGGATCTCTCGTTGGAGATTGGCGGAGTGCTTTTTTTTTGTACTGTATTTGGGTTGATGTTGAAAGGGAAAGGTTATGGATTTTGAGATAATACTGTTTGGCTTTGATTGTGGAGGGGAAGTTTATTGACGTCGTAGTAGATTTTATGCGGACTTTGGTCAGTCTGTTTCTTGTATTGCGTTTTCGTGGGTAGTGGGTCGTAACACTTCAAGGAAAGGATAGGAAAGAGCAAAGGGGATATTCGGTCAATTGATCATGCTATTGGTGGTGAGAAGGAGGGCAGATATACTAAAGGCAAGGTGAGTCAAGTTGGGAAGGGATGGGGATAATTATCATTATAGGTACGTTACCTGGGTACTTTTCTTGATTCATAAGTTATGTCCCTGGGTAAGGAAGTACTTCATGACATCTTGAATACTCTAACTAGCGAGTAAGATAGCCAAAGTAGCACGAGCTGCGAGGGGTCGTCTTTTCCCACATTTCGGGCTTGGTCAATGACAGCGGAGGGGTTATCGTGTGGGCTGTGTGTCTGTTTATAGCCCTGTAAGTAAGAGCTGGGTTTTGGCTGTTAACTATGTATTATTTCGACGACGGGCGGGCAATGCCATGGATTTTCGCCCAGTTCTTTTTTTGCTTGGATGTGAACGATGCTAACTTGCTAGTGAAGAGGAGTTCCACCATCACGAGTTTACTTGTTGTTGTCGAGGCTGCGGATTCTATTTCGGCGGTTGAGTGACGAGTCTATCAATCTATTGAATTTGGATGAAGTGGTTCGTATGAATTTAACGTTACCCCTCGATGTAGTCAGGAAGGGTGATATTTGGGTTCTTTTGATATATATTGGAGCGTTTGACTTCTACAATAGAGTTCGCGGACGTAGGTTCAAGGTATGCTGTTGCAGTCCTGACGTCCGAGGAAGTCTGATTTCCTAGGGCAACAGGGAGGTATAAAATTATCTAGTGAGTTCGATAAGTATTCAAGGGAAGGAACAGTGGTTATGCTAACAATTTCTCTATACAATGATTTAAATCTCTAACAATAGGTATGAGAATACCGCCAATCAACTTCACAGTTCGAACTCTGGTTCGGGTGTACTTCTAGATCTGAACGGTCGGTGAAATCGGGGCGTATACTGGATCGAAGGATTTTGTTCATGCGGTCAATCTTGTCATTATTGTCACCTTGACGGCTGGCAAAACATGTAGGTACCGTTCCCTCCCAGCCTATCCCTTGGCCTTGCAGTTGATTGTATTTACTTTCTTATTGGCTCGGTTGTTCTGCGGGGCACAAGAAAAACCCATCCCACTCGGTTCCCGCATTGCAGACATTGAACTGCATCGACACCACTACTCGGGCATGCACCGACCGAAAACCTGTTGGACCTCCATCATAAGCCATCCCCACCTCGGTTGAAGAAGAGATGATGAAGCTGACCGCTTTCATCTAGCGACGGAAATGTCCATCATGACTACGCATCCCGCCTCACCATTCTCATTGGCTGAAGCGACACAAGATAAATATACTGTACTGTGGTCTCAAGGCTATTAAATGTTAGCTGCAAATCATTTAATACAGGGTGCAGATTGAAGTTCTGATAAATACGCGTGCTAGAATAAGTACTACCCGCAAAAATTGTCGGGTAGAATTGAGAACGAATATATTAAGTGATTTGCAGCTAACATTTAATAGCCTTGAGACCACAGTAGAGATCATAGAGATAAAGAACTATAATACGGTTCGACGAATTAGGCAAGCTAGAAGCGACACCTTTTGATCTGTTGCCTATGATGGAGACACTCTTTTCATCTACTACCATTTCTACGTTACCCATATAGGACTATAAGGGTGTCCGTATAGGAGTGCATGTATTCTCCTTTTTTGCTCGACTGTCTTTAAACTGATTAACTTTTTTAATTGTTGGGGCGGGCTTTGAGGGATTTACTTATATATATTTCTTTCGACGCCGCTATGTTCATATCGAAGGAAAGCCCGAGTCTTCTTCAGCCCAAAGTACGGTCGAGTTTAAACCTTCAAAGTCGGCGCAAAGTGTTGATGAGCTTGGTATGAGGAATGGGACATTACGAAAGGCAAGGAATACAGAAAGGCTTGTGGGAAGTAACAACTTATTTCTGATCCGATTTGAAATCGAAGCTTACTTTCACAGTGCAATGACGAAAACTTTCACTGTTCAAAGGATTGGGATTCCGACGAAAGAAGCATCAAAATTATGAGATATCTGCAGGTATATTGTATATGAAAATCCTCCTCTTCTCTTATTCATCCAATTTTCTTTCTTTGTCAAAAAGCGAAAACTCCATTTCACGAAACCATTACTTCCACAAACGAAACCAGCTGTAACCCCCTCTTCTAGCCAGCCCAGAATCACCATCCGGGAATCTGTCGATAGCGGAGGTTCCAGCCCTCATAGACTTTGAACAAGGTGAGTGCAAAGTTATCTCCAATCTCTCTCCCTTCATCGGTACCTGTACCATGCGAAAGAGGGCGGAATTCAAACCTTCCAATCAATCCAGCAATGATGGAGTGTAGTTCGTCTCGAGCGTACTGTTCACCCATGCAGCGACGAGGACCACCACCGAAAGTAAGGAAGGAGTATGGGTTAGTGGAATTTTCCTTGGATTCTTCAAGCCACCTCTCCGGTCTGAAAGTTCGAGCTTCAGGTCCCCAGAGCTTGGGATCGCGGTTGATGACCCATGGGGAATACACGACAGCTGTTCCTTTGGGAATGGCGGTGCCTGCAATCGTGGCTGGCTCGTTGCATTCTCGCCAGAGCAGGGTGTTGATGGAGTGGTAACGGAGGACCTCTTTGACGAATGCTCCAAGGTACTTCAAGTTGCGCAATTTAATCTCGGGTGCTGACTCTGACAGGAAAGTATCCGGAGACGCGATAGCAGCCCTGACCTCGTCCCGGATTCGGGCCTGCCAGTCGACATGACGCGATAGCAGATGGAATGCCCAAAGAGCTGTGCCGGATACTGTCTCTGACCCTGCCGCGAAGAAATGGATCGTCTGTTCAACCATGTCCTCATGGGAAAAGTGGCCAGAGACGATGAGCTGCTGAAGGATATCATGCGGTGCCTTTACTGATTCGTCGTGCTTGGAGCCGTGACCGCCACATGTGCGTTTGGCAACGATGCCCTCAGCGGTTTTTCGAGCCAAACCCATGATGCCGTGAATGGTCTTGACAGCCGGAATTGGAAGCTTCAAAGCAATCTGTGCCCCGACGAAAGATGCCGCTCTGAAGGTAAGCTGGCCCCGCTTAGTCGTTTTCCACATTTCGACATAGGCACGGCCGAACCTTTCGTCCGGGGCAACAAATGCTTTGGATCCCTTCGGCCTTTGAATCCCCTTGAGTGTGTGGAATGATGTGTTGAATCCAAAGTGCCCGATCATGTCAATGCTGGTCGCGGAAATAAGCTTCGCCAAGCTCGTCACACCATCCTTTTGGGCATTGCCTTCATTGGCAGTGTGGACAGACGCCTTTTGACCATCTTGGTACGGGAAGAACTTGAGCATTTCAAGAGTGGTGTTCCAAATGGCCGGGAATCCCATCTTCAACTGTGCGGGGCTGAAGGCTGGACCCATCTGCCTGCGTGCTTCTTTGTGCTCCGCCCCTTCCTGGATCAGCAGACCACGACCGGAGATATTGTAAACCAGGGCACGCTGAAGATCAGGCTTGATGAACTTGTAGACAGATGTTGACAGCACGTCCTTGGCCGCCTCCGGGCTGGCGATGAACAGACGTTCGCGATTGTACAGGCCATAGTATCTGATGAGGCCATCATTTGGGATCGTATCGATCCATTCCTCGATTTCAGAAACTGGAGGTTCATGCAGGAACCTGAGCCAGACGGAGCCTTGCTTTGGAGCGGGAACGTGTCGAAGGGGACTGAAGAGAGGTGCTAGGTAAAACTGGTAAAGCAAACGAAGACACAGCAGCGTGGCGATGGATGTGCCCACAATGGAGATTGTATCCCATTTAAATGTCGACTGCGTGCTGAACAGGGTGGCCATAATGAGTTGGGGAGAAAAAGCAAAGCCTGGGACTGGCAGGTAAGGCGTGGCTAAGGTGTGATAGATAGGATGAGTTGAGATTGAAAGAAGAAATGTTTGATTCTGGACCTCGAAGTAAGGCTCCAACTTACCGTATAAATATTGTCGTTATGGCATCGACCATCGACCGGTACACAGCCCAGATACCAGTCAAGTTCCCTTCCGAATTTTCTCCTCGGCGTATACAGGGACAGCCTCGATGACGATGTCACAAAGATAGAGGTCTCATTCACAAATAGGAGCTCATAATTACGGTGCAATAAGACAAAGATGGAACGCTGGTCCTAGGATAAACATATCCCATATATGGAGTGACTCTCAAACCTCTTTTTCGGGAGGGATCCGCATGCTGCTGTGCACGCGAGGCTGTCGATTGTCGTTGCTCCAATCACGCGACAGCCGTTGTTGTGAACGGGACGGGTAGGGGGTATGGAGGTGGACAACCAATCCGGCGAACGCACATTAATTTGACGTCGTTTTCTCAGGGTCTGTTGTCTGATCAGTAGTTACTATCCGATCTTATAGGGTGGGTCTAATACTGTGTACTGTGGTAGCTTGGGGAATAAACGTTAATTCTGCCCCACAATGCAGCCATCCCTGAAGCTCAAATTAAGCCGTAGATCTCTCATTTTTGGTGTTTCGTACAGCTGAATCAGCAATATCTAATTGGCCATCTAGAATACACTATTACCACTATCACCATTTGGTGTAGTACCCCCCCGCCTAGATCACGTCCTGACACCTTTGAGGCATTGTATAGAGCGTCTCCCTTAGAAAATCTAGTATAATAGCTTCCTCCCAGGCCCTTTGCACAATCCTCCTCAACTATATATACGTATACTGCTTATTAGGGTAGTTTTCCTTAATCTACTACTTTATCTTATTCTAGCACGTCTCAATTAGGTTTAGATCTGGTAAATACGGTAGCTAGTTAATAAGCCGTATGCCTAACTAATTAAAGGCTTCTCTAGTAATAGAACTACTATACCCTAGAGCATTATCCTACATCAATAAAAGGTATAGATACTATTATATATAGCCGTGGATTATAGGAATAATTCTCTGTATATAGGACTCCTTTTCAGGCGTTAGAAGTAGGATCTTTAAATAGATTTATCTAGGTTTCAGCTTACTATACTAATAGAGCCCCAGTCTTTCTCCTAGAAGATACCTAGGCCTTTAGTAATACCCTAAAAGCAGCCCTAGAATATCCACCCTCTCCTTTTACGTAGCTTTTTAAGTATATAGTTAGGATGTAGCTCCTTACTAGCTTTTCGAGTAATATATTATCTCCTATATCTCCCCCCTATTACCTAGGTTTCATCCGTCTATAAGATTATATACTAGTCCTATATTGTCTAGTTTTTATACTCCTCTACCTAGGTAAGCCTTAGCCGTGCATTCTTTTCTATAATTAGTAGTTTAGCCCTTACAATATAGCGCTTGTATCCTCTTCTTAGTAATACTATACGTATAATATCGCTAGAAACAGGTAACTCAAGGATAGTAGTAAGGCTATAGTAGGAGAGAAGCCGATTACTCTTTAAATGCACGACAAAGAGCTTAATTTTATCCACCTCCTCTTTAGAAAGATACCTCTTAGCTCCTACATGCCCTATTTTCTGTAGTATAGGGTAGCTAGCTTTGATAGCCTACTGGATTTGACGGAAAGTAATCTATTTGCCGTATTGCTACTAGAAAAAATACTAAATTTGCTTATATTTATAGCTAGCACGGTGGAGGGTAATGACTTAGAATCGCTCGTCTCTCGTAAGTTCCTAATGTCGTATTATAACTTCAAAATCTGGTATATATAGCTTCAAAAATGGCTTTAAGGTGGCCTTAAACTGGTGACGTAGACGAAGGATTAATATACTAAGAATACGCTGAATAAGCTACAACGGCGGCTTCATTTAGATGAATGCATTGGCCACTGCAGGGGGCAGAATTAACGTTTATTCCCCAAGCTACCACAGTACTGCGGTTCAGCTGCTCCACATGGGGCGATCTGCTTCAATTATTTGGCTCACTGGACATACAGGGCCCCTCTGATGCACAGGGACTTGGTTTACAGGGACCCTCTGATGTACAGGGCCCCTCTTATGCACAGGGACCAATCGAACCAAAGGGACCGTCTAAAACGTAGAGCAGGCCGTCCAACAATCCATCTATCGGATGCTTAGTCGTATTTTTCTTCCTCTTTTAACCTCTAGTAGATGGTGTCCCTAGCTGAGAATAACGGCACAGGGCTTTGATATACTAGGTATTAGCACAGCTCAGTATATTTTAGGACCAACCGACCGACCGACCGACGGACTGACCGACCGACCGACCGACGGACTGACCGACCGACCGACCGACGGACTGACCGACCGACCGACCGACCAACCTACTCCTGAAATAGGATAAAGATTGATGATTGGAGGGCCCGGTATCAAAGTAACAAAGTATCGGAGGTACCGTTAAATTGAATCGGAGTCGGAAGTGACCCCATGTCCGCGGTTCGACCCTAAAGGTACCGTCAAATTGACTCGGAACCGGAAGTGACTCCATGCTAGCATCTATCCTTCACCCTGACAAGCTGACACACCCATGGTGCCGAAAATTTTCAGCTCCGAACCGGTACCGAGTATGGCTCTACGTACACGTACCTTGATGTTACTTTCCTCCGACGAGTCCATCAATAATTCATGCCCTATAAGATAAGCCGAATCATAGTCATTAGTGCTAGGATAATGAGCTGCCTTGGCGATCCCCAATACCACCCCCGTACGCTTATTAACTACTCCCGTCAGTACTATATAGTAGGTGAAGGTGAAGGTGAAGGTGAAGGTACAGGTACATCAGCTCAGGTAGATATTCGTAGAGGTACATCGGCTCAGGTAGATGTTCGTGGAGGTCCGGAGTTTATTGGCAGATCGCCACGTGCACAGACAATGATCGGGCGCTACGCCACGCCACGGCAGCTCCCTGCCTCCCTGCCTCCCTGCCTCCCTGCCTCCCTGCCTATAGTAAACCCATGCGTCCAATCATCCAGGCCAAGGTGACGAGGAAGCTGGGTTAGGAGATCCCTCGGCCGAGCAGCTTAAGAGAGTACTTCCTGTGTAGTATTGTTATTATTATTATTATTATTATTATTATTATCATTATTATTGCAGCTTGAAGAGAGATGCCCATAGCCACTCCTAAAGAGGCAGTGCCGGTTTAATTTGTCGGATGAGGACATCCCTCCACTCACGCTTCCTCATTTAAAAGTGATAATTCTATCGGCAAGGCTCATTCATTCATTTATTTACGTCAGCGCTGCCACAGTATAGTAGCACAGAATCAGATTCAATGAGTGTGTCGGAGGTGGGGCATGTGTTACGTGTACGAGCGACGACAGACCCAACGACGTCTGCGCATAGGATGGGCGATTGCAGACATGGCAATGCCTGCCTATCTTTACGTGAAGCACATTCTGAACATTCTTTCCTTGATATTATTGGGACTAAGTGAGCTGACTCCGATTATCGCGTATCCTCCGCTGATTCTTGGGAGCTGAGATAGTGACCCATGACGTCTCGTCCTCAATCATGGGCAAATTTGGACCAGCTCCTGATCCGCTGTCCATATCTCCAAAAGAGAACAGGAAAAGGGAGGAGGAACAAACAGAGCCCACCAACAACAGAACCACCCATGTGCATCCCCGCGCCGCTGAAGAAATTGGTCACGTAAAGTGGGAATCCTGCCGCAAATGCTGAACGCACGAAATTGTTAATAGCCAGCGCGCTGTTCGCGTCGGCCAAGTATACTTCGATAAGGTATACGACTCCAGACATGAAGACCATGACAGCCCCACATCCAATGAAGATACCAGATGCTACTTGCGGAACCCAGGTCATATCTGGATTCGATGTCCATGTGAACCAAAAGAGGCCTTCCAACTGGTCAGCAAAGCGCTTGTTTCGAAGAAGATAACTATGGACATACCTGCAGGTAAAAGAAGAGAGCCAAGAATCATAGGAGGCAGACGAGTCTCAGGCACGTGGTGCTTCTTCTTCTGGTACAACGCAGTTACGTGGTAGATGCTGTGTATTGCCAGCAAAAAGCATGCAATAATAACACCCAGCAGTATGCTCAGAAATGGAAGGCTTGCCTTCACCGCGCCCCATTTGCGGTATTTTCTGAACGCGAGTGGATATAGTGTGAAAGTCAAGTAGATGATTCCATAGACAAGACTCATGTACAGGGTGAAAAATACCAGCTAGCAAAATCTCATTAGCCACCCATAAAGATCACGATCCAGCAATCGGCATTGAGACTTACGATCGGTTCCTGTACAAACATGCGAATCGGCTTCGTGAGGTATTTACCTACAAAGACCGAAATCTGTAAAGAGCCATCCCCGTTTGTGCGGGATGTCTGTACACCATCCTTGCCCCTTGCCTTGCGCAGCTTGCGGGTCTTACGTCGTAAGATGACTGATTCCTGTGTCTCTGAGCTCACCATGATTGCGGGCACTCCAAAACAGACACCCGCAATCAGTGTCACCCACGAGATCCACGCTCGACCAAGCCGTACTTCGCAAATGCTCCCGATAATGGGTCCCATTGCGGGACCGCAGAATGTAGCCATGCTGAACACGGCGGTCGCTATTCCTCGATCTTTGGGGGTAACAAGGAAGTCAACAAACATCCCGCCCAGAATGGCTAGTACCGAAGAGCCGGCCAACCCTGCGAGGAAGCGAAAGATGAGAAGGGTGTAGATGTCCTTTGCCAGTGCGGTAGGGATCTGGAATATGCAAAAGAGGGCGTATCCTATCCAAAGCGGCCGTGTCTTTCCGTAGAGTTCTGATGCGGGACCCCAGACCATGGGCCCGAATGCGAATCCAAAAACATACAAAGAGATGACCAGGCGAGAGACTGTGACCGAAACCTGGAATTCGTGCTGGATATCCGTGATTGCGGACGAGTACACGCTGCTGCAAAAGGACACCACGAAGGTGACCAGAGATCCTGTCGACACCATGGCCCATTTCTTGGGAGTGGTCCAGTTTGTGGGCTTATCTGGATCGTCGGGACCCTTCCAGTCCACGGACACGTTGCATTCATCGTCGATGCTCACGCCTTCAGCTTCGGAGTATTCTGTCGAAGATGCGTCTCGCTTGATCATCTCTGGTTTGCTGAGCGCCATGGATTGCTAGGTCAAGTTGTGTCTGAGGGTGTAAGGGTGAGTGAGCCTCCTGATCTAGTGATTGATATTCGCGAGATATGAGAGCCTGCAAAAGAGCGTGCGAAGAAGCGTGTTGTTAGAAAACTGTAGTTTGTCCCGTAGAATCTGGTCCACAAAAAGTCGACGTTCTGATTATAATACACAGTAAGCAGCCTTGTCGCGGACTAGGATCGTGGACCTGAAGCATCCTAGCAGCTTTGGAGCCGAAGATCAGGGTCCGCCCTGATACACACAGCTATATAAAGCGGCTAAATGCTCCTTTTATAGATGCAGGGATCCAAAGGCCGACAACCTACCACAGTACAGTAGTCCGTTAGCTGAGGACTGGGATCATGACCCGGGAGCATCCCGACATTTTTGAGGTCGAAGTTCCGGGTGAGGCACAGCGTGTGCCGCGTACACAGTACATGGTTATACCAACCGGCAAGTCTAAAGTCGGAGAAAAGTCGAGGACATGCCCTGCTACTAGTCAGCTGCAAAACATCTTCAGGGTCAAGAAAACAACAGAATAACAACGGACAAAAACCTAGGAGAAATCGCAAACGAGAGATCGAAAACGAAAGATGGCAAACGAGAGATCGAGATCGAAAGTCCAAGGCCGTGCAAGCGATTTCCAGTTACCATTCAATACCCTTCAGACCACAGTGTGGTTTCGTCTAGCCTCACGCATGTCGTCTACTTACTCAAACATGCAGTTCCTGTAGCCAACGAATCACCTTTCACACATGTGGTCGTTGGTCAAAGCGTTTCAGCCCGCATCGCAGGCACGCGAGCACGAAATACAGTGGAGCATTCTTATTAGCGTGCATTACCAGCGCGGCTGCGGCTGTCTTCCGAAAGCGGGTCTTCCGGGATATGAAATCAAGATCAGTTGCGGGGATACCGAGGAAGGAAATGCGCCCGGCTAGAAATGCTTGTACAGTCCAAGTGATATGTACAGGATGTATGATGCAAAATACTTACATAGTATAAAAGAGATATTCGGTTAAGATTTCTCGTTCATGCAATCATCCCTGGCCAGACTGTTTCTACACAGTGGTTGCGAAGAAACGGCGGTACCGAGATCTTCAATAGAGAACACAGATTGCGGCCACCATTCCATAGCTTTGGGGCACAGTAGTAGTATGAAATAGATTATTGACATCTTTTTTTGAATCGGGACTTATGAGGCCTTCGGGGACTGTTCGGGGATCAGTAAGAAGATCGGGTGTATGTATCAAGAAGATCGGGAATTATGAGAGGATCGGAGGTATCAAGGAGATCGGGTAGATTGAGAGGATCGGATATGCAACCAAGGTATACCACAGTAGTATCTCTGCTCTCATCCGAATGGTCGGGATATTCTTGCTGCGTGCCGGAACCGTAGAGGCGGGAGTAGACACTCGATCGATTCTTTCGTGTTCGTGATCCGGAGAAAGATTTGCCTACGCGCGTCAGTCTGGTAGTCTATGGCTTCCACTAGGACCTTTATCTAATTACGGGATTGTGTATCGAGCCTACTGTCTAGGGCGATACTGCACGACTCCTTGATGCACAATTCTACATGTATCCGGGTAGACTCGAGCGCTACCCATCATCGTCGCTTATTATTATCAAGTTCGATGTCCTCTGACATTTAAGCGCTATTGCGAGGGGGAACTGCAATTATCCCCTTCGTTGGGGCCGATAATCAAGGATGAATCGGCTTTTTGGTCTCGGGTATATGTTTCTTCGGTCGATGACGTTTAAATTCGGTATAGACTCTACCTTAGTACTGTGGTAGCCGATGCTCTTCTCTTGATCCAAAAATCTACATCAATATATATTATCGATTCGTTCAAATTGATATACGGGGGAAAATTGCCCTCGTGATAAGTTCCCAGACTTGACCTTAGCCTAATTAGGGCCTTTATATAGACTCCGAGTCTTTGTGTCTTCAGCCCTATTGACATCGATTACTGGGATCATTTCTCATGACTATTCAATGGGATCAATCGACAAAACATCCGATTCGACCGATCATCGAATAATGAACGGAATATTTTCTGACATGAACCGTATTATCAGAAAATGGAGTCGCCGATCGGGAAGAGCAGGTTCATGGATTCAGGTCCTGTCAAAATCGTCAGCACGGAATCGCGGTTAGGGCTAAGCCATGAGGTAAGACACAGGAGAAAGCCGCGGAAGATGCGTGTGAGCAAGCAATTGGCTGCGTCAGTCTCGAAGTGGCTGTGAATGGTAAGTCAGCTCTGTGCTGATATTGGACGAAGAGTACCACAGTAGTGATGCCATCAGCACTTTGTGCGCTTGTCTACTGTGTAGGAGACTCCTGCATATACGAATCCCACCCTGTCAATGGTCTCGATGCGAATCCTCCGAGTTCAAAGCGGGGAAAAATTGGTTGGCGAGCAACAATCATTTGTGACTCAATTTATACCACCGTATTCGATAAACATCCCCACATTTTCGCCTTCAAGGTCTAGTAGAGATGGAACCCGTCACACTTCTGAATCCTGCGCTGCGGAGAAACCGAATCCTCAGAGGCCTTCCAGTGCGCTCATACGGAAGCGGTCACACGGGAGAGAATTCAACGCTACCCATTTGAGCAGCGTTGTAAGCGTGAATTGTTTCTCTCCTGAGAGATTTTGCTCAAAATGTTCGCCGCAATCTCATTCAAGGGTGGGTACCTGCGACTGCGATCCCTGCCACAACACCGACATCCCGATTATCCCCATGGTGGAGAAACTTGTTTTGGGACCCTGAAATCCAGAATACCGGTTTAGCGGGGAATGAAGACACGGGAGGCCTCGAGAGAGAACAGGCCTTAGGAGGGGACGTGGCGGCCAATTTTCAGCCTCATCGGTCGGACTCATCGAAATGGCATGTGAAGATTGAGACCAAAACCTTCATTCGTCCTTGGTAGCGGGTTCGACGAATGGGATGATTGCAAGGGCTGAAAGCAACACCCTGTCTTCGGAAGCTGCACCCTGTTCCGAAACACAATTTCTTTAGTAGCCTCAAGACGTTCCGACCGTTAATGATTCGTTCGGCTGCCACGGGTGCATACGCGAGGAAGTCAAGCATAAGAAAAAAGGAGGACCCAATCAAAATTTACCTTGAAAGTCATATTCGGCATGTGATTCATGAGCAGCAGTTTGCCTCAGAACTTCTAGGGACGTGAAAGTGTCAGATACTGCTGCGGTAGAGTCAAATTTGGCGCCGAGGAAGATACTTTTCCTCGAACGACGGATGGTTTGCAGACTTGCATTCGCTTCAAAACTCAGCATCCACGGCAATTTCGCCATGAATCGGCATCTGGCTCAGCCGCCACTACATCTGTTAGCCCATCTGTCACTTTCTCGATTAAACGACTTACATCGAATATGCTGTTCCTCATCATCAAGCACCAAATAATCCTCCTCAATCTCGGCCAGCTAAATCCAATAACATTGGCATCACCAACGACAGCCGCAGGCAAAATCCCGTCCCTTTCTGTCTTGTGCAGGTATTGATTCATGGATGAAGATGGCGGGATTCCAGAGCATCGATACATTGCGTTAGAAAATGACATAGTTGACGTCTTGGTCTTTCAAAAAGCAGTCCTGTCGCCGTTGATCAGTGAAAAGTCGAAGAATGCTACCTTCTGGAACTCTGGAATCACAGCTCCAAGGAGATGTCGCCCTCGTCTCATTTCCTCATTTCCGGAAATCAAGACATCCAGTAGCCCCAAAGGTTATTTGATGCCGACAAAGTTTTCCGTCATCACTCCCAATTCTTTCAAACCTATCCAAGTAGATCAATCAGGCGCGGGATCTATCGCCTCATAATAACCGAAATATCATTGCGCAGATTCTTCAGCGTCGTTTCCGTCCATGACGAAGAGTAGTATAATTGGAACTGTAAGTCCTGCAAGATTGATCTTATCCTTTCAGGGTTTATCATATCAATTTTACCCCGCCAAAGCATTATTGATGAATTGATCGAATGCTCGAACTGTGGTGGATTGGACGAGTTGAAGCCATTTTGACCAGACTGTGCGGACTTCCGCCAGACTGAGCGGGTGACGTGCAAAGCAAAGTGTGTTCAGAAATGTAATCGATCGTGACGCATGATCATAACTCGAGACGAAGCTGGGGCGGCTCTGTCCATCAAAGTACTGGAGAATGGATTGAGGACATTCAGAAAAAAGAGCCTATCCATCCCAACCTTTTTGTAAACCACAAATTATCTTGGTTTGTACTTTCCTCTTCTACATCGAGAATCGAGTCCTAACCTTCCGCTTCAATGACCGTCGCCAATTCAGAGTCTTGAAGGAGCACCGCTTCCCCCGTAGCTGAACCTCCTTGCTGCCTATCGAATGTGACATCGTCATAGTCCCGGACACCAGTGGCATATGAGTACTGCGGGATACTCGCGAGCTCTTCTTCTGCCAGCTCGAGGGAAACTCACTCAAGCCTCTTCACGAACCTCTTTTCTCTTCTCGCAGGTTTGAGTCTAAATCCTTTTTGACTGGTATAATCTTTCATCCTCGCCTCGTCTCTAGGAAATTGAGCCACAAGCTCTTCGTTCTGCCTAGGGAACGTATAGAGACTGCCCTTAGCTCGTCTAAACTATGCCATCTTATCTTCAATGCCTATCATGTGGTCATGTGCTTCGGCAGCGCCTTCGACATCTAAGCCATCAATTCGGGCTGATTGCAGCTGGGCAACCCATATCTGCTGGCTCATCACATCAGGTTCCTCTGTGATCTGAAATTCAATACCATGTTCGATGAGCTTCCGCGGGCTCTTTTGTATATTTTGGGGAGTTGGGCGCTCGGTACTGTAGACGCCGGGTGGTCGTATCGATCGCTACGCTCGTCAACTGCGGATCGTCTTTCATGTTAAGACTGCTAAAAAAGGCAAAGTGAGTATTGAAGACCATCTTCCGTGGTCCCAAAGTCATGGCTTGATTTCTCAGCCGTACGTCTTGCATTCCACTGCTTTTGACGCGTTCGCAACTGGGTCTGTATACTCGCGCTTCCGACTGACGCGTCCGCTTGGAGACGGCAAAGGCTCAGATGGTAGATGAGCAGCACCCTGCGATGGGGAATTCATGGCCAGTGGCTGCTGCTCGGGTTCGCTATGTTGAAAGAATGCATAGGGGCCATAGGTATGTAGGACGAGATGGTTTGGAGATGTGATGGGGGAAGAGAATTGAGAGGGGGACGCGGCTAAACGACGGCGTCGGTACCCGCCAAGATATTCCCTAATTACCGCCCAGGTCCATTAGGTTTCTTCCACCTTGATCACAGCATCAAGCAGCCGACCGACGCCTCCACCAGATTCTCATTGGTGTCTCCTTCAACGACCATCGTTGTAGATCCCGGCCCTCCACTCACTGACTGACTCGAACTCAAGCCGAGAACGATCGCGATGCTAACAAGCTTGAGCTGCCCAGAAGATCTGCAACAACTTCCATCTCCTCTCTTCATCCGCATCTCTGGCCTTCCCTGATCCTTTTATGCCGCAGCTCCCCAAACAGAGCCATGCAGTGATCGAGAACGTTCAAAATTGTCCTGGCTGTTCTTCACGCTTCGAGGGCGAAGAGGAGCATGTTCGAACAAAAATGAGTCTGCTCTTGATGCCAATGAAATGGTCCCAAAACAGTGGTCGAGGTCGAGATGAACTGCAGATCTTATACCCAATTATCGATTGAAACCGACGGACTTCAGCGCCCGATAGACGCAATAGGGCCTGAATCCGAGGTCTCTATAGATTACAACACTCTGGAAGCCCTTCGGAGGAGATGGAATATCTTGTCCTCACGCGGACCTTATCAGCTGTCGTCCTAACCATTAATATCGTTCGCAACAACAACAACAACTGCAGAAACTTGCTGGTATATGGAACAGTTTGCGCCCTCTTTCGTTTATAAAGCCCGACGGGAATCACAAATCACTTTGAACACGAGGCATCTCTGCATAAAGGCTTAATATAAGCTATGGCACAAGTATGAGACAAGCATGCGGTAGAAAGTGAGGTATATTCTGATCTCGATTATAGAGACTGAATATCGTGGAGGCTTCGATTGAAGACTTACAGCATGCTTTAACCTCCGGTCGTGTCTCTGCTGTCGAGCTTACAGCCAAGCATCTTCATCGCATTGCACAATACGATCGAAGAGGGCCAATCCTCAATTCCATTCCCATCATCAACGAGGCTGTCTTTGAAGCTGCGCAGGCTTCGGACGAGCGCAGGTCTGGTGGCAAGATCAATTCCAATCTCGATGGCGTGCCATGCACAATCAAGGACAGTTACAAAATCAAGGGCATGACAGTGGCTTCTGGATCTCACGCTTTCCAGAATCTGATAGCAACTGACGATGCCTTCACTGTCGCTCGGATCAAAAACGCTGGTGGCATCATCATGGGAAGAACAAACATGCCTCCAATGGCAGCTGGTAAGCCAAGTTTTTAAGCCCTCCCCCCGATGAACCAACATTGAAACTCTGTAGGTGGAATGCAGCGTGGAGTCTATGGCCGAGCCGAAAGTCCGTACAACAAAGACTACCTGACCGCCGCTTTCGCCTCTGGCTCTTCCAATGGGTCCGCAACAGCCACGGCAGCAAGCTTTGGTGCGTTTGGAATGGGCGAGGAGACCATCTCCTCGGGACGCTCACCGGCCTCCAATAATGGGCTCGTTGCTTACACGCCATCTCGGGGACTGATTTCAATTCGCGGAAACTGGCCATTGTTCCCCAATTGTGATACCGTTGTGCCACATGCCAGGACCATGAAAGACATGTTTAGTTTGTTAGATGTCATAGTCGCGAAAGACGAGAATAAGCACTGCGATTTTTGGCGAGAGCAGCCATTTGTCCCGCTGCCTGACGTTGACGCTATCCGACCGCAGACATACCACGGTCTCGCGGATAAAGAATCGTTGAAAGGTAAGAAGATTGGTGTCCCAAAGATCTACATTGGGGAAAACGACCCAGCTGCTCTACCAGTCCACACCGCTCCATCAGTGAGAGCACTGTGGAACAAAGCACGAAAGACGCTGGAGTCTCTTGGCGCCACTGTGGAGGAAGTCGACTTTCCCATCGTTACAAATTTCGAAAAGTTTCCGGAGGGAGTTGAGCCACCAAAAGATGCGTACTACACACCTCGATACAATAACGCAATCGACATGGTCCAGCTCATGGCTTACACTTGGGATGACTTTCTCAAAGACAACAACGACACTTCCTGCGTAACCACCCTAGGAGACGTGGATCCTGATATGATCTTCCCACACCCCCCGGGTTGTCTACGCGATCGATATGGCGCTGAGGATCCACTTGTGAAGCACGCAGCTCTCGTGGATGCCGTAAAGAATGGCCGCGTCCCAACGTTCGAAATTCCAGGTCTGGGTCCCAAGCTTCAGGCCATGGAGGAACGTCGCAAAGTTGACTTTGAAGCGTGGCTCACTGCAAAGGGTCTCGATTGCGTCGTGTTTCCCTGCGCAGGTGATGTCGGCAAATCAGATGCTGATGTCAATGAACAGTCCGCCCGCGATGCCTGGCGCAATGGCGTTCTTTACTCGAACGGCAATTGCGCAATTCGACAGTTTGGTATCCCAACTGTTTCTGTCAGCATGGGTACAATGGCCGATACCAAAATGCCTGTCAATCTGACCTTTGCCACGAAAGCCTATAAGGACTCGGAAATTTTCAAGTACGCGTATGCTTTTGAACAAGCGCACAAGGGAAGAGTCAAGCCAGGAAGGACACCGGAGCTAGAGACCGATATAATTACTGGCACAAAGGGCAGTTCTATGGAGGGCACGACGGCTCCCATTCTCAGTGCCGAAGTCAAAAAAGCGGGTGGCTCGCTAGAGCTTTCAGGGTCGATCAAGGCTGATGCTGCTGGAGGATTGAAGAGTCTTGAGATTTTTGTGGATGGAATCAAGGCCAGCGAGGTCACGCCAGATAAACGTGGGAACTGGCAGTTAGTCGCTGATGTAACATCGACATGGACGGGCAAGCCGTATGAAAAGAATGTTCCGGATGCCAATCTGGCCATGGTTGTCATATTGGCTGTGGCTAAGAATGGAAGAGCAGCTGGCAAGCTGCTGTTTGCTTAGTCACTGCAGTGGCTTGTCTTCTTCGAGGCTGGACCCAGAAGTATGTCGGAAAATTGTAAGTACAATATCAGATTCACCAATTTCTCATCTGTACTGCAGCGAGCCACCACACAACCTTCTCATATCAATTCCCCATGCACATGAGAGAAATATATTTCTCAGATGATCGAGTTATCGAGACAATCCATCATCCAGGAGCATAATCTGAAAATTAACATCCCAGCTTTGAACCCATCCTCAGAGTCTCCTTTCTGAGTCACAGTCACAACGCTTTCTTTTCCGCAAGACTTTTGACGCCCTTTTCAGGCGTATAAAGTAGTCCCTTAACCCGATATCATGACTATGGGAGGCAAAGCGCAGCACAGAATCATACTTACACAATATTTCCCCGGAGACAGCTTCACCACCTACTCACAAACCTACCCCTTCCTCTCATCCAAATCATCAATAACCCATCTGTACACTTACTCAGTATTGAAGCGACGAAGATGGAAATCACAAAATCCGAATACTTCCCCCATCTCCCCCGACCTCCTCACAATCTACAGTCCCACCTTTACCTTTAACCTCTCCAACCAAGTCAAACGAACCCCTACTCTCAAAAACTACATCCGTAGTCCTTATCCTCATCACTCATAACTCAAGCTCAAACACAAAGACAATTCCCATCCTCATCCTCATCCCATCCCATCCCATCCAATAACCCACAACTCCCAAACAAACCCACCAAAAAAGAAAAACTCCCCCGCCCCCCAAGAAATTCCAGTAACAACACATCCCCACATCCCCATTCAAATCCCCCCCAAAAAGGCAGTTTAAAACTCTAGACAGACCAATCATGACCAAGAAAACACGATAAACCAAAAGTAAGCATAGTAAAGTATTCAAATTGCTCTTTCTTGAAAAACTCGAGGCGTAATGGACACCTTACATACCTAGGAAGCTAAGCAGTAAAAAGCTGACTGCCAACGCGAACATGACGACCCGGAAAATAGCCAGCCACCTCAACCAAGTATCTGCAAGCCCCCCAACTTATGTACTCATAGGTAAACACGGCAAGAAAATCCATCCTCCAATTGTCTAAGCGTTATTCATTGGAAATTGGTTTTTCATCAACCAAAACTTCGAGGATCAAGGATGCTGATACAGGTAGTAACAATGAACCGGCTTGACAATCACCAAGATAAGGAAACCAACATAGGTAGGAAGCTGAAAATTCCCATCATTCAATCGATCGACCGCCAAATGTCGTCCAAGAAGATTATTTCAAAGGAAGAGAGTGAAACGAAAAGGACCAAATATGTTTACTCTTCAGAGTCGAAAAGAACCCTCTTCGCTTTTCAGACTTTCTAGTCATCGGCAAAAAAGTCATCCACGTCATACCGTAGTAGAGTAAAAGCAATCGCTCATAAAAACCACAATGTCAACGCCCAACGCCATGCGCTTCACTTAGCCCAAAGAAACCGTCAGCACAGCCGTAAATCTCAAATAGAATGGGTGAACTCAAACGATAGCATTCACTCCTCCCCCACCACCATTACCACCCTGCACGACAGGTCTCCGACTAGAATGACTGCCTCTCCTGCTCCCAGCAACGCTAGACCCTCCTCCAATGCTTTCAGAGCGGGCACTGCTGATACTTCTCCTCGTGTTGCTAGCACTCGAACTCCTCCGTCTCAGTTGCCTAAGCTCAGAGGGATCATGCGGATTCAATCCACTAGCCTTCGCGAATAGATTGAGGATATCCGTGAGACTGACGACTCCAGAAAGACGACCTGACATATTTTGTGAATATTGCATGCCTGACTGAATTTGAGAGGTTGTAGAAGTAGCAATTGGGGGTGTGGCTGGCGGTGGAATCGTTGCAGACGAAATGAGGCTGGTAGGAGTTTGCTGGGAGGAGAAAGATGAGGAGCGGTCGTGAGAGGAGGCATGGAGGGATGGGAAGGGTGTCGTGGGTACGAGCGAGGGCGTGGGTGGTCCTGAAGAGGATGCTGGTGAGGATGGCTGGACTACCCACATTCTGGATGGATGTTAGCTGTGCACGTTTCGTGCTCTATCGTAGGTTAGATGTACCTGTGGGACCTGGTTGCCACCAATTTGGCTGTCGTGTGTGCAAGTGTCGAGAACGGGCTTACGTGGAAGACTGGATACGAGTCCTTTCCATCTGTGACGCCTCGTTCGGAGAGAATGACTGAAATGAAATGGATGCAAGAGGAGCGGAGGAGTGGCAGGGCAGTGTTTTTTGTGAGGAGCTATAGCAGTTAGCAAGTGTGCCATGACTCGACTGAATCTCGGACTTACTCGGACGTCGACATGAGAAATGTTGCCGATAACATTCTGCTGGTGATCAACAACTGGCAATGAAGTAATGCCTTCATTATTCATGAGTTCCAGCGCATCAGTCAAAGGCTTATCACCACTGCCTCAAAGTCAGCAGTCATTCTTGGCTCAATGCACCCAATACTCACTTGATAGCAAAGACCTCCTTCTTCCCGATATCCAAGTCCCTGAGCGTGGCTTGATAAAGACCCTCAATGCTTTCGAAATGCCTCCCATTCTCCCAGAAAAATGTAACCATTCTCAACTGCGTGAGCACACCCACAACCTCCTGCGTTCCCTCCTTCAACACGATAACCCGATGAATGCCACTTCCAAAAACCTCCGCGGCCTTTGTCAGACTCGCCGTATGTGGCAGCATAATCAAGGGCTCCTTCTTCCCCAAATCCTTGACATCCTTCAACGGGATCGGTTTGCCCTCTCGTCCCTTCTGAGCCAGCTCTTTGAAACTCTGTCGATCTTCTGGTTGTGCGAGACCAACCACGAGTAGCAGATAAGAATTGAGATCGGTGTAATCGAATGTTCCAATGGCGGCATGGGTGTCTTTGTTCTCCCTCAGTAAGACCACATTCGGGCTTCCAGAAGTGATAAGGACATTGGTGGCCTGTTCAACACTTGTATCCATCTCCACCCATCGAACCAATTCTTTGTCGACAATCTCCCCCACTTTAACATCTCGCCAATCTCTTCCTGCGAATTCGTTCTTTCCACTTTTTCCGATTCCACCATCCGAAGAGTTCATGGTAGGTGGATTGTTCATAAGCTCCTGTAAAGCGTGCTGACTCAGGCTTGGGCTTCGATATGCTGTTCTTGGAGATGTAGGGTTGGCGCGTAAGTTCTCAGTGAGACTGGGTCTGTGAGATGACGAAGCCAGAGAAGGGGACGGGGGAGGACGCGTCGAGGAATTTGAGAGAGAGCGCGAAGTCTGGAGAGGAGCGGATGTGTGAGGTCCAGGTGGAGGAGGCTTTTCGGCCATGTTCAGTCAAGCTCGAGTGATAGTAGGAAGGAACTATGGTGGAGAGAAGTTCTGGTGGTGTGAGACTGTAAGATGCAGTGGGTTCAATGACAACAGAGATGTATGTTGAGTGTTCGAAGTCCGTGGTCAGATACGGGATCTCGTATGATCTTCGCGGGCGTGTAAAGAGGAGGGGGAAGATCGTCGTTGTACATTTCTGGTGCAGTCGAATCACGTCCGCAAAAGTCCGAATCTCAGAATCACATGACAGACTGCAAGGTCATTTCCGCAAAGAGCAGCCTGATCATTGTTAGAAGATACATCGAGCACCAGAGACTGGATACTTCGTTGATTGTATTGTTGATTCTAGTTTGTATTACTATTTGCAGGTGATCATAAGTCTACTACATACAATCGATAGTCATTTTCATATTCTGATTAATGCTCTTGAAAGATCAAAACTCCCGCTAAGCCCCATGTAATTCCCTCTTGGGATCCCAAACGCCTGTCTGAAAATTGTAACCATCCAAGTGACTACAAGAGAACCGCCACAACAGCAAAAACACCAAGCACCAACGAAGCACCCAAACTGGCAGCTCCATTCGAGCTGGTTGCAGTTCTGGTTGCAGACGGCTGGCTGAACGCGCCTGTGCTCGATGAACCAGAAGAAACCGTTCTTGTGCTGAGCGTCGTTGAATTTGAGACCTTCCCAGTCACACCCGCAGCGATAGTAGCTTTGGATGGCATGCCAGTGATGACACCGTTGGCATCAGTCATGCTGGTATAAGAAGTGAAGCCATTCTCAAACGAAGTGGTACCAGTCGCAGTACCTGTAGCAGCAGCGCCAGTTGCTGTAGCACCACCGATAACGTGAGCGCCAGATGGGCAAGGGTTGGCCCAAAGCTCACATCCAGCAGGCCATGTTACAGCTGATTGCCAGTCTCCTGTTGCGGAGGAAGTGACAGCGGTTGGAGCGACGACTGGTGTTGTTGTAACTTTGGAACCGGTGGCAGTGGTCACTCCGTCCTTTGCAGTGACAGTCATTTGGGTGTAGGGAACACCTGCGCCGCTCAAGGTGGAGGCTTGCCAGGTGGGGGTGGTGGCTGTTGGGGCCCAGGTGGAAGCTTGAGCTTGAGCTTGGCCAGCTGGGTGCCACATACCATCGTCTGCTACAGGTGCTGAGAGGGAGGGCGTAGTGAGGAGGAGGATGGAGAGGATGAGGGATGATGGGAGGGACAACATGGCTGATGTATGACTTGGGTTGATATGGATTGTGTGATGTGTTGTGGGTAGGTGAAGAATGTGATGATAAGATCTAAGCAGAACTTGTGCTGCTGATCAAATGGATACGGTGTGATGAATGGGATTCTGGCTTGTGTGTAGGGATGAGGATGGTTGTTATGAAGCTTAGGTGATGGACTGGGTAAATGAGATTGTGAGGTCTTGATGTTTGGTGTTGAAGATGTCTGTGATGTTCTGGAGATGAAGATGAGACGATCTTTGAGCAGCATGCGATACTTATACAGTGGTTGGCAGCCTTCATTGTTGACCTTCAGCCTTCCAATGTTTCTCCCTGCCTCCCAGTTTTCACGCATGTTAGCCACAACGCCACATCCAGCCCCACGAATGTTTGTCCGATTGCAGTCCTGAAAAGCTTGATTTGATGGGCAGTAGAGGATGGTAAATCGTGATTCGTCTTCAAGATATTTCCTACATGTTTCATCATTGTCGGTGGTTGGCAAAATGGAGATTTGTTGCGAAGAAGGAAATCGATCTTGACGGGAGATACAGACCGAGACCGAGGCAGCACTTAGCGCGCCCCACCCCCTATTCTCGAGTGGCCCTGGCTTCCACTCCCATATTCAAGATCTCGACCATCACCAAATCCCTCAATAACTTCACCCAAACTGGGCAGATGCTGCGATCCGTTATTCTTCACATCCACTGGTCAACCCGGATACTATTGAATGAATCAATGTGCGAAAGGGTCTTGTCAATGCGACACAAAAGCTCGCCGTTATCTCTGTACTCCCGAATCATACCTCAGCTTCTGTCAGATCTTTCGAGGCTTCAACAGATGCCACACACAAGCCTTGCTCGATACATGAAGTCCGAGGTGAAGCCAATTGTCCGAAGTGTCACCAAATCCCTTTTGAGGGCAAACACCTATCTTTCTAGGTAGACCTTGGTGGTCTGGTCGGACGGGAACATGACCAAGAACTACGATTGCCACATAACATACAGATCGCATATACCATACAGGAGATTGCATTGAAGCCTGATGAACCCATCGAACCCCTCCACATCGAACGAATCATTGTCGGTAACGAAGTCAAATAGCACTACTTTGCTGTTGAGGAAATGGTCGGCTCGTCGTCAGGAAGCGTACGATGGTCTGATACAGGTGAGTGATCCTGGGCAACATGTTGTATCTTCTTCGAGAAGCATTTCCCGCTTGGTAGTACCATCCAATAATTATGTCACACCGTGACAATACGCCCAAGGTACTACTAGTACTAGTAGTAGTAAGCACAGAACTGGCAGTCACATGATTGTCATTCAGGATGCTCCTTACAACACTGCGAATTTTCGCTTTCAAACCCCAAGATCAACTACTCAATCCCTCATCCAACTATCCAAGCCCTTCGATTATGCTGTCCAGCATGCATTTTCGGGCCTTTCTTCCGCTGGTCTGCCTCCTCGTCTCGCACACCCAAGCCAACCCTACCAGACGCGGCTTTTGCGTTGGCTCCCCCAACGCAATATTCAAAATCAGCAAGCTTGCATTCGAAAAAGCCGTCTCTGCATCACCAGATGTGTCGCCCTCCTGCTCCGTCGTCTTCAACTTCGCCGACATCTATCACGGCTCCTCGACAACATGTGCCGCCAGATACGATAATTGTGGGGGCATCAAAAACCTCGCAGAACCAGAGCTGAATCCTGGAGGCATCTTTGATGGCTCAAAGCTGTTTGACTGTGATGATGGCGCAGACACACAGTTTCGCTTTTGGGAGAATGGAAGGCTGGATCTGGTACATCGGTGGACTTGTGATACTCCAGGCGGCTTCGCTCCTAGGTTTGTGCTCTCTTCTGTTTGTGCCGCACCTGCTAATACAGACTAGTCAGCACTTTGCGGCAACCTCGTCGGGACTGGTCCCGGGCAACTGCACGAAGTCTTCTCAGCCAGGTAGCGGTGAAGTTGACTTCTCGTGCAAGAGTACAAGTGACTGGTGGCCTGAGTCGACAATGTTCAAGCCTTCTTGAGTTCGATCATGTGTCCATCCCTGGCCCAACTCGTCGAACGATTGAGTATCAAATAGTGGACAGCGTGTTCGTGGGAAGCAAGCGACTAATATATTTGGGGTGTCAGTCCAGTGTCAAAGTTCAGCTCTCTGCCACGAAACTGACCGAGACGTCTCCACATAGTTGCGATTTTGCAGCATTGATCTAGCTAGGAGCTCCGATATACCTGTAGCTCATTGTTCTATATCGACAGAAATGGCCTGGACTTACGGATCACTTTATGCGTCACATATCCTTATGCTCAAAGTCTAGATTTTTCTCTGCCATTCTCTATATCCATAACCTAACCAGGGTATCATCGTATTCATCTGCTTAGCTCACCATGCCGCATTCAAAACGCCCACGCTATGCCAAACCCAAACTTTTACTCTTCAAAATCGCATCAAAATTGCGCCAATATCACTTCTTCTTCCCCTTGCCTTTTCCCTTCCCACCAGCAGCTGGTATTAATTTCGCATGCCCAGGATTTTCCTTCAAATGTGCAAATAATTTTGTCTTCGATGGAAACGGGGCTGAGCAATTAGAGCATGCAAATTCAGAAGAGGCATAAGTGGGACCGTTCATAGATCCACTGACACTTGCAGCGTCACTATCTTTTGCAGCTTTCTTGAGTCGTTTCTGAGCCGCTTTGCCAAGCTTTTTTTCTGGTAGGGCAGGTTCGGTGGACGGAGGTTCAGGTGGAGCGATCGGACTGGAGAAGGGGTTCGATGAGGAGGTGAGACGGTCTGCGACTTTTTCTCGAGGCGCGTAGTCGGAGTCTTGGGAGTCTGATTCGGAGTCTGGATTGTCCTGAGAACTGTCGGTTGGTGTTTTGGAAGGCGCAGTTTCTTCATCTTTGCCCTTGCCAAGTAACGTCTCGCTGTTATTGCTGTCGTTGTCTATGTCCAAATCTTCCACTTCGGGTATCGGATCTGCTTCGTCTCCAGTCTCGTCATCTTCTACCGGATAGTCCTCCTCATCTAATGGTGCGCTATCGCCGCTATCCGGATCCTCCTCGTCCAGACCCATTGCCGCATTGTCCTTGCGCATCTGCTTCTTCAATGCGTATATCGACTTCTGGTGTTTCTTGCTCTTTTCGTGTGATAGCCACTGTTTCTCGCTTTTGAACGTCTTGCGACAAGCCACACATTCATATTGCTCCTCCTCCTGTTCTGACTCTTCCTCGCCCGAATCATCCTGCTCATCTGACGACTGTATCTTGGTCCACTCCGGAACTGCCTCTGCCATCTTCGCCGCGTTGGCAGCACGTTGTCTCGCAGCCTGCGCAGCCGTCGCCTTTCTCGCCGCCGCATGTCGTTGATCCTCTGTTTCCGGTGTCCATCTTCTATCTCGCTTCTTCACAAAGCTCACCAGCTGCCTGACTGCCTCATTAAACTCCTTGATAGCACTTGCGCGGAACGCCGCGTTCTCTTTCTCCATCATCCTCCTCACCCTGCGATCCGGCGCCTCATTCAATCGATACTTATCTTTCCAAGCAAATGCCTTCTTAGTCGCAAAACCGCCCCATGCCGCATAGAAGTGTTTTGCAACATCTTCATAGGAATCATCCTTGTGGCCAAAACTAGGGTAGTCCGGTACATCCGAATTCTCCCACTCAGCTGCAACCTCCTCTTCCCTAGCTAGCTTTTCAAACACCTCCCTCACAAAGCCATAGAACCCATTAGGACTGTCCGAGTAATCGACACCATATCTGAACATGCCCATCATAGCATCGAGCTCGTTGGCGGTGGTAACACGCACATTGTGCTCAAAATGTTCTTCCTCATCTCCACCACCTTCGGCGCCGCGGAGGATGGAGGATTCATGGGAGTCATACCAGGCGCGTTCTTGAGGGTCGGACAGGACTTCGTAGGCGGCTTGGATTTCGGCGAATCGAATCGTGGCTTCTTCTTCTGCACCGTGGTTGCGATCGGGATGAAGGTCGAGGGCGCGACGGCGGTAGGCTTTTTTGATTCTACATACCCCGTTAGGAAATGTACTTGAGGTGGTCTAGATTCGAGACGCACTCGTCCTCAGTAGCTTGTCTTTCTATGCCGAGAAGCTCGTAGTAACTTATCTTGACATTTGCAGCGGGTGCACTGCTACCACTGGTATTTTTGCTCTGGTTGGGACCCATTTCGCCTGGAGCAATAGGGACCGTCCCGGTATTTGTCGTACTTCATGAGGTAGATACCTACAAATTTGGGTATGGATTTGGCTGTGAGTAATGGCTTGAGGACCCTTGCGGTATAATTCGCTTAGCACAACAAGCTTTGTCAAACCTCCAGCTGAGGGGCGGATTTCGCCACCAGTCCAGAACTCCCCCGTGGCAAGACACCCACAAGTTTTCACACTGGTCGCGTGCTCCATTGCCTCTTAAGGGCCAAGTCGCTCTCGGTGCACCCAAACATGTATTCTGCACCCAAACATGTTTTGCTTCCAAGACAACCTCCTAGAAAACTCCATTTCCATTCTACCACTCGCATGACTTGGGAAACCTATGTTAGAGGCCGCCTAGTCTTTCGCTCTATTCTTCTAGCTCTTCACGTTACTGATTCATTGGATATTAGACATCCGGGTCGCTGCTGGAGGACAATGAGCACAGGGAAACCAATTGGCATATCTCAACGACAAACCCGCAGAACGACCGTTGAAAGAAACTCTTCACGATGAAGTTTGCACACGAATACAAGGATTACCTCGAGCAGAGCGGATTTCCTGCCGAGTGGGTAAGCTCTGCTCTCTCCTATGGCCAGCTCAAGAAATGTATCAAGAAGGTGAAGCGTGAGCTCGCATCAATAGGATTGGACCCGGCGACACTTCAAGAACTTTTGGATTCCGACGAGAAAAGGCGAGCTTCGATATCGAGGAGGGAAGAGGAAGGGGAAGATTCCAGCGACGAGGAACATCCTTTGCGCTACGAGTTTAGAGATAGAACAAACAGGAGAGGAACGATTGAGTCTGGAACTTCGAACCCACGACAAGCCTTTGTTCGACCTATGTTGCTTTTCCTTGTGGATGAGCAGACTGGAGAGCCGTTTGATGCACGACTGGCACCAGAGACGAAAAGCTACATTCATGAACTCGCTCTCAATGCTCGGTTGACAGATGTGAGTATTGGAGATGCTCCGGAAATCGCCTCAGATCGGTCATCGACCGGGTCGCCTGAAAATGGATCAAGAGGATGTTCGCGGGCTCACAGACTGATTGAAGTACCGCTCACGACCGACACTGAATTCTTCGATCAGCTCCAAACCGAGCTGTCCAGCATCGCCAGACTCCAAACTACCGAACGAGACAAGCTGCATGGCGACATCACAACAGTTGGCCAGAATCTCGCCAAAGCCACGGAACCGCGAGATAGTAAGAGAAAACAAGATCTGACGCACTGGCGAAAGCTGTTTGAGCTCTATGTCGATTCCCGCGTTTTCTTCGCCACGAATGAACGAGATCATGGACTGCAGAATTTTGCGTCAGCCCAAAAGAGATATATGCTTTTCGTCGAGAAAGCGCAGAAATCCGGTCTGTTGTCAAAGTTCAGGAAGAATGAGAGCGCGGCTGCATTGCAGTCATTTCTTGCAATCAATACTAGATTGCTACAAAACATCAGATTTGTGGAGATCAATCAAACTGCCATGACGAAGATTCTGAAGAGTATGTTCAACCACCAGAACTGAATGACGTACAACGCTAAATGAATGCAGAGTTCGACAAGCGGACAGCGTTATCCATCAAATCGACATTCCCGACCAGTCTTCCAACATCACTCCTCACCGCTGATATAGCCAAATCTCTGTCCGCACAAGTCGCAACAGATATCCTTTCTGTGGTACCATCACTGGACGACTATCTGTGTCCCATCTGCTCGGAACTGGCATGGCGCCCCGTGCGGTTGCGGTGCCAGCATACCTATTGTATCCGCTGTTTGATCCGGCTGCAGCGACAGGGTGAAGGAAGGTGTCCTCTGTGTCGCGAAGACGAAGCTGTGATGATGGCTGATAGTCGTATGTCTTACCTTTCAGTCACTTTTTATACGAGAGTACTAATATTCGCCAGGATATATCGACCCTAATCTCATCGCTTTCCTGAAGAAATACTTCCCGGACGAAGTCAAGGCGAAGCAGAAACTCAATGAAAGGATGGCGCTGGTGGACCAATTTGGAGAAGAATATGTTGATGCTAAGTGTACATTGATGTAGCAGCGCTTTCTTCTCTCCCCCCAAATTTTCTTACATCACCACGGTTTGCAAGGTATAGCTGGTTCTTGAGCGGTATTTTGTTTCTCGCTATTCACCGGATATTTGGCGTGCTAAATCGGCTCGCTTGAATGGTAGTGGTACTATTCTCTGGCTCATATTTACAATCCATGCTTTTCAGCCTACAGTGCGAGCCTTTCATCGACCAGCTAATCAAGCATAGAATCGGAGATTCTTTTCAAACTAATAATAAAGGCTTATTGCAGCCATTTATAATCCATTACAACAAGTCGAACTGGTCGAAACAAGACAGGACTAGACTGGCCCTCGCAAGGTAAAGGACGGACTAAATGACAAAATTATGCTGGGTTTACCTTGTAACCTAGCTTTCGAGCGAGTGGTTGATCAAGTCCGGAAGGCGATGGTGATGTTCATCATGAACTGGATGTTTCTAACTCTCCTAATATTATTTTAAGGACATCATCATAATTATAATCACCATTCATCATCCACCCTAGGATGTAGCATAGAACCGCTGAATTTCGATACCGGAGAATCATATTGACGATACGACGTTGAATTTAATCACCAGTTCAGCACGATCAAGGTTGATATCGTGTCTTCTTCACTGTCATGTTCCATATACCTTGGGCAATGACTCCTCTTCTCAACATGGCTCTAAGGATGAGGAGATGGGTCTAGTCCCCAACGACGAGTATATAAATTTCCGCACAACCAAAGCATCGATCAAAAAGACCCTTCTAACCCAGTGAGGACTCATGCGCTGAGTCAGTAAGAGAAGTCTCCATGACGATAATTTCGTTGGCCTGATAGAAGAAAAATTGGTTCCAGGGTGACCCGGGGGAGATGACTTTGTGTTTGATCGATGCCTATAGCTATAATCAAGATGATTAGAACCATGATTACGTTCGCCCTTAAATTTGCTCTTTGGTTATTACGACCTCGTTGCCCGGGTCCATTACAAATGAGGATGTTTTCTCTAGCCTGAGAGTTGAATTTGGCTTATCCTTGTAATGCGAAATGCACCTCTACTCGGGAAGACACATCCAAGTGTATCAGGCTCAGATGAGGTGAACGCTACGTCTAAGATTATCATCGATGTTAAAAACGTGATGACCATTATCTGCAAAAGTTAGTGGTCTCCATTACCAAATGACAAGATCATATTTGACAAGATCCTATTCAAATACGCCTATGATCCGATCGACACAGCAACGCAAAGCCGCATGCGTTTGAGTGGTAACATCTAAGCTTCGATAGAAATCATGCGACGTTTGTTACTTATTGGGGTGCTGAACGCCTGTAGAACCTCAGCGCTCGATGCTGCTCTATTTGTTGTTGTGTTTTATTGAGGAAAAGAAAGTAGTGGACAAGTGGAATATGGATACCATCACGGACCAGAATTTGCATGACGAATGAGAGATCATATTCAAGGCTGTCAGCGGGACAGGCGTCTCCGGTCTGAATGAATTCGACTTCACATCTGCGCCCGCGTTGACAGAAGCCGGCAATCTTGTATATGAACGACCCTTCGAATATGTGAGACCGAAAACACATTGAAGGTTACCTACAACAGCCTTAATAGGGCTCTGCAACCATTCAGATGAGCACAGCGACAACATCATCAGAAGCTATGAAAGCTATCAAGGTTTTGAAGTGGCACGGTGGGATTGACACAGTAATAAGTCAAGCAACGTATGGGTGATGGATATCAGCACCAAATACAATCTGCTCCTCATTGTCTCCGTGGCATACCGTCCTCCAAAACGATAATCTTGTCGATGCTCTTCCTCTCTTTCTCAACCTCAAGTCACACAATTCGGAGCTTTTCCTGTCCAGCAAAGCTAAGACCAGGCCATGATCTCTTCGCCTTTTTAGAATCTTGAGGATGAGATAGGTAGAGCTTCCTAGATTATATAAACTGCCAGTCGCGTGAGGGAAGGTGTTCGAACGAGAGAGGCGATCCCATCTGTGTTCTCGCCCGATTGTGAACGAATATGCCGACTTTATGCGATATCGAGGGGAGCCTTCGGCTAGCTGAGCACATGGTACATCGGAGGATTGTCAGTCATGCCAGGTTCGCCATACAGATGCCAGATGTCAGTCTCCCCTGTGTCCCAACTCAGCAATCGTGATGCGCCACAGAGATCCATGGAGAGCAAAGGACAAGATGCCAGACTTATAGATGTATTGTATCGCTTTGTCAAATGTCCTCAAAATTTTCTTCCATAAGCACCAAACACACGATCCGACCATTTGTGTCACTATCTCGCCTTCCATCTCACCCTCCCCACCCATTGTACCCACTTCTTCACATCCTCCCTCTCTGCCAACCTCTCAATAGTAAACCACTCCCTCGCTAAACTTTCATTGCTCTCAATCTTATGCACAAAACTATGGCAAGCCCTACACAGCCACGCGACCTTACTCAATTCCCACTCCTTATGCCACCCCCTCTTCAACACCTTCGCGTGCACACTCTTCGGAATCAAATGATGATAACTCAATCCGACATGTTCTCTGCTACAGAGTTCACATTCTGTGGTTTGTGCTGCCGAGGTTCTGTCCAAGGGCGGTGGCGTGGAGGCGGTTGTTATGTAATTCTCTAGCACGGGAGCGAGGAGGTTGGGGAGGGAGTCTACGTTTGGTATGAGAGCGTAGGTTGAGAGGGATTCGGAGACGGAGGGAGGCAGAGTTGTAAGGAGAGATTCCGTATCTGTGAGGGTCAATGGCACACTATATGTTTCTGAGAGAGATGGATCGTCTTGGATTTTCGCGTAGGAAAGCGTTCGAAGGGCGGTTGGTAAGGAGGGGAAAATTTCAAAGGAGATATACTGTGGCTTGTCAGCTCTTTAGTGATGGGACCACATCTATGTCATCCATTCAACAGCATACAATCCCCTGTTCGGCTGGTATAGGTCGATGCTTTAATCTCTCCATTCGGGGTCGGCATGGACAAATCTCTAGCATTCTGGAACCGAATTTTTCCAAACGCTAGCTGTTACGATGTCAAAATTGCAGCAACTGACTCTTCTCAGCTGTATGAAAGATATATATGGTCCAAAGCTCGGCGTAGTATTGGTAGGAAAGATCGAGAACATACGTCTATAAACTCTGCCAGATCCTCCGCATCATTATTGACGGAATCATCCTCTGCATTCTCAGACCTCGAAATCTTCGTCCTTTCTCCCAAGATATCCCTACTCTTAGCAGTCTTCTGACGTCCTTTGGCTCGTCGTCGTCCCTTCGGCGCATCAAGGGCTATAGTCTGCAAGAGAGTACTGGAAAGAGCATCGCGGAAGAGCTCATAGTTGTCCTGTTCGTCATCTGGAATCATTGGTAAAAGACGGATAAGATGAAGTCAAGGCGACTGAGGGCCAGAAGATTAAAATGAAGGCAGGTGGTGGTTAATCAAGCTTGCGGCGATATGATGATTGAAATACATCATTACTCTGCGAGGCGACCAGAGAAGACTTATATTGCCAGAACCGCATCTTTGACGCTCCAGCATGTTCTATGCGCAAGTGGAGTCTTGGATACAGGCGTTCATTTAAAGAAGAAGACGTATCGTAGGGCGTGAGTTGCGGTGTCCTGGGAGGAATCGCCGCAATGGGCATCTTATCACGGGATCTGGCCAAGTATCAATGGATACTTATCTTACCAGTTTATATCCCAAATTGATAGGATTATCTAACGAGCGATCAGAATTAGAGACTGTATCTCGATTCTCAATTGGCAGCCATTCACGTGTATGCGATGGGCCGCGTTCGTCAAGCACGAGAAAGGCACGAGCGAGGCTACCTGCAAGGCTCTGATGAGCAGTCAAACCGCGTCCTTCATCCACGACCTCAATTAAAATGCAATGTCTCAAGCGACGAGTATCGTGAGATCTCAGACTTGTTTTGCTAGAAATATATCGACTCAGCTCTGAAGCCGAACCTGTCGTGTTCAAATTGGTGTCTGAAGGGTAAAACTCGTGGAAAGAAGGAAGCACCGTGAATGGACGAGGCAGGAGTAATTGAAAGCCCTTTGGCAAGTTCACGCTCTGCTCACTTACCCAATCTCTTTCGCATACATACACACATCAAGCACATACACCACAGCATCGTCACACAAACATCGATACAGCCATGGATGACAATATGACATCGTCGAACAACGATGTAGTCATGGGTGAAGACATGCTTGAGTTCAACAAGAGATCGCCGGAGCTCAAAGAACCCGCAAGACCAAGCAAACAGCCACGGCTAATGTCAAGCTCGCTGCCAGAGTCAGACCCAATGCCACGATCCCCAGGAAGCTCAGACCCAAATTCACCATCGCCGCGAACGTCAGATTCAATCGAGTCATCTCAGAGATCACCTGAGGTCCAGTATCAGCAGCTCGAACCGCCGCCCAGAGAGTACACGAATGAAAAACATGTGCTGCTTTTGGATTCCACAACAATCTGGTCGGCACCTGCGACGTCCACAACATTCTGTAGGCCCGCTACGGAATGAAGGGGAAAGAGATATCTAGAGAACACAAACATTATCAGTTTGAATATATGTGCCGTGCGAAAGTGGTTTGACAATGGTCGAGGATGAACTCAAGAAACGGGGAGTAGGAATACCAACACGCGTCTGAGGAGAGTAGCAAGAGCCTTCAGTTGTTCAATTAGCATAGATACGAGTATTCGATAAGAATCAAACAACATGTATGTCGACACGGTCGCGTGCCAAAGTGAGCGGCAAGTCTACAGGAGCGTCGCCGGGGAATCTGCCTGACCCTATATCCAGTTAAAAGTTTTTTGTAAATCTCGAGATGTTGTTCAAAGGAGAGAAATTGACGGCCACGACAAAGTAGATGTTCACCGTAATTAAACTGGGTTGTGCTCACCGAGCCTCAAGTGCTTATCAGGTTTGAACACCCACATGAAGTCTTAATTGTACGAAGCTGCGGGCCAGGTCAACAAACGGGTCACGAAGGCTGTATTGCGATGGGCCCAGGAATGACCTCGATGTGGAAACGGTGGTTCGGAGGGCAGATCAAGAAACCAACATCGATATCAGGCTTATAGAGGCGCATCAGTCTACCTTCCTATAGCTGACAGCAAACAGTCAGTCGTGTGCCTTCAAAGTTGATATTGCCAGCGTCAGCATGTTAACGAAGCCAGCGATGTCAGAAGCACTCAACAACGATCTCAACCTTCCGGATCTTCATGCGCAACTTGAATAGATGCCATCTTCATTCTCTCCATCAATCTCATCCCCCATAAGTGCACTGGTAACTGTTATGTATGTCTCAATATTTACTCGCCGCGAGTATGGCATTCGAACGCTGGCAAGTGGTAAGCGGACTCTCCTCAAAGGAAGTGTTTCATCTCCCCGTCTTTTTCCCCCACGAATATCGATGGAAGTCAATTCATAGTGAATAAAGAGGGTTCAGTTTTAGTTTTATGGTTGAGAAGAAATGGTGCAAAGGAGATTTTTGGTTTTGACGAGATTTTGCGCCAAGGATTAGTCATGTTTTGGTGGGGCTGCAAATTTGCTGCACCCTGCACGTGATGTGTACCTCGCCGCCTTTGTTTGATTGCAATCCTCTCCAAGTTACCACAGTACACCGGTCTAAGTTCAAACATTATCAAACCGATTTCTAGAATTTGGGGAACACATTGTGCCAGGAATATTTATCTTTCAAACTATCCTAGCTTCTGGTATCACTGCGCAGCTCCCATCATTACTAATAGCAGTGAATCGGAAACTCATATCCAGCCCGGCCTTCATCATGAAATGGACGTCGTTCAAAATAAATCATAGCCTTCTGACCACCAATAACGTGCTTCTCTACTCCATGCAAACCTCAGCTCAACTCCCGCCCGCTATTCAACACTGTTCTCATTCAATCAGCATAGATTACAATCGACCCTGGGGTTTTGCTTATAAAATCACTTTGCATTGCGGTAAACAGATGGATCGTGTTCGACGGCCTCAACTTTAGGCTCGCATTTGACGAACTTGATGACTGAAGCGTTTTTGCAGTAGCCATCGATTGCTGCTCTGGTGTCAAGGGATAGCTATCTATAAGGGGTCGATGGGAATGTGTACCCCATGGAGATGCAAGGACAGCAGAGTTCGAGAGGTAACCAGGAAGATTGAGCTCTTGAATGATGTATCGTAATTGATTGAGATTTCCTGCTTGTTGTGGTTGTTGGAAGCAGGGTGGGTTTCCATAGCAGTCGAGGTTAAGAAAGCAATAATTGCGAATGATTTGCCTGAAGCTTTCCTGTTGGACGATGCAGTATGTGTATTTGTAATTGTGCGGCTTGCAGTCTCACACTATACGCCAGAGGTCAGTATATCCGTGTTTGGTCCAATCACACGTAAGATCGCCCGAGATTCTACAAGATATTTCCTTGATCTGTTGGCCAGATCGGATCCGCTCTCAGCACGAGGGTGAATCCGTGCGGCGAGTTTTCTTTCGTTCCTCGATTCAAACATCAGGAATCAATAAGTTTCGTTACTTCTCATTCATCACATCTGTAACAACAGGTGTAGCCATCTTACTCCATATTGACAGGGAGGCGACGGGTCGCGCACTTAACGCGTTCAATTACGTCGAATTGTGAAGGCCTACCTCTCGCACTTAGACCTAATGTGTGTCTGGCGAATGGCTTCCTCGCCGTGGTGGTGGCGCATTGGGTGGCGGATTGTACTCTGCTCTCCTAGTTGTGGTAAATGCCCTGCTTCTCTGCCATGTTTGTTGCTGGGCTACGAGACTCCTTGGCCGAGGACTCTGCCGACGTGTCTCCTCAGGGTGTACCTTCTTGAGTAGTGGTAATCTGGTGCGGGCCCTAAGGCTTGATTTACAACGAATCGTAGCGACTGTTATCATGCTGTAACCCCATTACAGCGCTTTGCATTGTGTCTGTCACAACTATCGCCCTCTGCGTGATGGCGCCCTGCCTCTTCACAATACTTTGGAGGGACGATCCGCATTCTCGGTGATCGACATGACCGCGCCGGAACGGGCTTTGGCGGTGGGCACACGGAAATTGATGGTGTGATCACATTGAAACATGCATTGAACGGCTTCGTGGTTACATGCTGGGAGCGGGATGCGTTGCAACGTGAGATTGGCGATCCAGAGAGACGTACAGTCCTGATTATCGCAGCATGCAATTTCTAGATTATCTAGTGTTGACCCTACAACTCTTTCTTGGGCTGTCAGAAGAGTGTGCTTCACTTTCTGGGAGAGTGTAGTGTGGTGGCTCCCATCTTCCTTCTCTTGACCTTATATTGCTCGCCTTGATCGGCTGCGAGGATTCGCAATGCTGCGGATAGTGCTGGGTTGTAGCGCATGCGTGGCGGTGGGGTTATGCTAGTGCTCGATTGCAATGAGCTCGAGAATGATACATGATGTAGCTCGTCCAATGCAGAGAAGGGAAAAGCCAAAGGGATCTGTGCTCGGCGGGGGCTGCTAGACTCGCTTATGTAACAAGTAAAGGTGGTTCCATAAGGTAGGTAGGTTCCCATCACGTTGGGATCCTGGAAGGGTCTCGATGCAACAACATCAACATCCAAAAGCGAGCATGTCTGGTCAGAAATTCATATTCAGATCTTCAAGGTTTGGTAGACCACAACTATGGCAGCAGCGACCCTAGCCCAAGAAATCTCTTCGCACCTCCTCTCCAAAGGCCTTACTCCAACCCAAACTTGGCTACAAACCTTCCTCGCCTCACAAAAACCATCGATCCCTCTTCATGCGATCCAGCAAACAGCATTTTTCCGTCTGAAAACCAGTGATATCACCCACACCCTTCAAAGATCACCCAATACAGTCTTCCCAAACGACATTCACAATGGTCAACTCCGTGAGCGATGCATCACCGGTCCCATTGTCGTCCAAGTGCTCGGAGTAGAAGACATTGGAAGATCTGCTTGGTCTCAACTCGAAGCTCTGGAAGCTGAAGAACGTGGTGAGACTACTAAAGGTAGGGAAATCATTCGTGTTTTGCCTGGTGAAGAGGGACCGGAAACGACGATTCAGCAATCTAATGGGCCGCATAAGTTGATGATGCAAGATGCTCAAGGAACTTGTGTGTATGGCTTGGAGCTGGAAAGTGTGACTGGAGTCGGCGTAGGCATGGATATCGGGACGAAGATCGTGCTGAAGGATGTGGTTGTTGCGAGGGGACTTCTGTTGCTGGGGCCGAAGTGTGTGACCGTGGTTGGGGGCAAGATTGAGGAGTTGCATCAAGCTTGGAGGAAAGGGAGAAAGGAGGCGTTGAGGGCGAAGGCTAATGCTGGCGATGCGTGAGCGTACGTCTGCAAGCATAATTCGCCTCACAATTCAAGTCAGGCTTTCTTTGACTAAGTGGAAAAGTCCTTGTTTGGTAGTCCATGTTTGGGCTACTTTTTCAAGTTGGTCATCAAGGTCAGAGCATCTGCGATGCAAGTAACAAATTTCATGGATCGAAAGCTATCCGTTGATTCGGCTATGGTTTTTCCCGAACAGTCACATTGCTTACTTCATAAAAAGAGCTTGGTAAAAAAGAAGAAGGGCGATTCAATGCTGTCTACCAATAATGAAACAAAAGGACTAAAACCACATCATCAGGTACAGTCATTGGGTGTGCGGCTGCCTACTTTCTTTATGGCTTCCCCATTCTGGAATTCGTCACGACACTCTAGTATGAGCATGTTCGGTATTGCCGCTCTTCACGGGGCAAATTCGGAGTCTTTGTCTGCCACGTTGGCAACTCCTACACATTCGCTGTCCTCAATCACGGTACTCAGCACACCATTTTCGGATAACCTCATTCACTTGCTCGTCACTGCAACTCCCTTGATTGCTACTAAAATCATTCTTAGTGATGGCTCTTCCGTACGCGATTGTAAACGATGCTCCCATTGTAACGCCCAAATGATATTCACGATGCTCAGTAGGAATTGTGACCGCGTCCTTCTTCGTTGTCAAAATCACGCTTGGATTTCTTAAGGTATAAGTAAGGTTTACTCTTGGCCAATTTGATTTATATATATCAACAGGATTCAAAATAATCAACATCATTCGAATCATCAGCAACAACAAGACAATAAACATCATCCAAATCACCAACAACAATTCAACAATCTTCATACGATCAGCAGCAACCAAAGCGGCATCACAACACACCACATCCTCAACGATCTAGACACTATCATACAATGGTTAGTGCTCAGGTTGTCGGCTGGCTCTGCTGTCAATGCTACCCCAACATTGGATTTATCTACGAATTCAAGTACGCATTACATCAGGTCAAACCCATGACAAAATGGTATTGTGGCGACCCTCCGGAGTTTTGTCACGCTATTTGCAATTCGTGCAAGAGGCTTACGGCGGAGGAGGTCAAGAACTACCGGGCGCATCATGGGATTCCCGAGCCGGATGAGCCTCCTCAACAAACAAACAATTCCCCAGCATAAATATCCAAGAGGCCCAAGCAAAGCCCGAAGTACACAATGCGCGGTTCGAGACCAGTAGGCTGGCTGTATTGTCAGTGCCGCCCAAACGAAATCTTTGTAAGAAGAATGCTAATGTGGCATATAGGTGATCTCTTTGGTCTGGATCAGTGGGTCTGCCCCAATTATTGGCATGATCACTTGTTTGAATGTGGACGTGGTTGTTGAACTATTGCTCGGTTTGAAGAATGACGGTACTACAGGATGGGGAATTGTTGAAAGACTTTTTATTCGGTATGGTTTGCAGATTGGAATACAAATATCTAGAGATTTCTAGGGGACATTTCAATTGATAGAAGGTTGGTACGGTTTGCATATTGGAATACAGATTTCTAGAGATTTTTAGGGGACATCTAAATTGATAGATAGTTGGTATGGTTTGCAGATTGGAATACAGATCTCTAGAGATTCCTAGGGGACTTCTAAATTGATAGAATAAGAGTAAGTGTAACAGCTATCGATTCCGGGATATCATGTTTTAGAACTTCTACGAAGTCTGCTCGGACATTCCTTATTGCTAATAATAAAAGCACCCTTAAGTACTCAGACAGACTTGACAATAGACAGGGATAATTATCTTCGAGATAAATATAGCAGCACTACCCGAGCGGAACCCTTCTCCATGCTTTGTGGCTTTTATCGCATCTAATTCCAGCCTCCGCTTGTCCCGATACGGACAGATCTCAGGGGCTAGGATCTCATCCACCCGATGACCTGATCCGAGGTTTCCTTTTCACTCCCGTTCTCCCAGCATAATTATAAGCACGATCGCCCCTTATCGTTCCACTTGGCAATTGCTTGATCGTGAGTGTTCTGTCTCTTTTCTCAAATTCATGATGGTGGACTGGTAAAACCTTCCCTCGACGATATATAGCTGATCGCACAACAGATGTCGGACAAATACTCTCCTAACGCCACATTTGGCTGAACCATTGATCTATTTCCAGAGGCCCCGAAACGAAATCCTCGTACCTCCCAACCACGAAAATACATACCCGCAGCCGTCGTGCCGATCCACGCGACGAGCTGAGGATGAACTCGAGGCGCATGCCCAGTTCTTGGCTTTTCCCCTGCCAATTCGTATAGAGATCCAATGGGGATGCGGAAACCTTCGCATTATTGGTTGCTGCAACAGCATACCTCAGCTTTCCTTGAGCCTCAATACTTGGCCCATTATTCAAAGCACCATGTGGCTGCCATTCTCACCAACGACAGATAAGTGAATATGCTGAGTGATGAGCCCCCTGTCGTGGAAGCGAATCTGCAGAGAGCACGAGGAGCAATGATGGAAGTATATTACTACAATGGATATTTGCTGGTTTGTTCGGTTTCATTTTCTCTGTATCAACTTTGTCACTCGTTCTTGGGTTGGTCTTGCACTCGGTTTCTTTTTGTTTTTTGCTGGCTTTATAAAGGCTCTTACCAAATCTGCGTTTCTTTGATATGCGTCTTCAACATCCTATTAGCCTTCTCGGCTTCCTCGTCATTAAAGTAGCCTCTCAGGCGACTACATTGTTGCCGTTCTCCACAATTGGTGGCCTGGACGCGTGAGTCGAATCTACCACCTCTAAGAAGGAGGAAACTTGAACTGATCACAGGACAACAGAGTTGCTCTGACAAACTGTGCTGGTGTAAATGATCTCGCCAATTGTGGTGGAACGGTCTCTGTCAATGGATACACCATCACGATACCGAAGAATACCCTCGTTGCATTTCCAGCAGCCTTCGTTCCATTCAAACAGCTCGCCACCAAGTTTAATACAGCGGGGAGTGGTTATGCAGGACTGGAAGTTGCTGTATGGTCACCCTAAATCCTCTTACTTGTGCAACCACTAACAGCCTACCTAGATCGACGGAAATATCAAAAACGATATCCACATCGCCGGCTTATTCTCCATCTCCCAATTCAGTCTGGAGGTAAATATGGGAAAGATCGAAAGTCTAGCCACGAATGGTGCAATCAAAGTAAGCGTTCAGCCCGTGAAAATCGCATCGCCATTCCTGACCAGTCCATCACAGATCCTCAATGGGCCCACCATCCGAATTAATGATCCAAACGCCGTCTACTCCGCCGGCTACACTCTCGACCCCTTCTTCACAGCCGACGACGAAAACCCCTCCATAATTGCCTTCAGCGGCGCCCCAATGTGCGTCCCCCGCAGCACAAATGACGCAAAATGTCCCCAATCTAACCGTCCAACCGGCAACGATTTCTTCATCCCCGATGTCACGAAAATGGTTCCCTTCAAAGTGGGCGATCACCTAACATTTTCTGGCCGTAAAGTCGGGAACGAGATTATTTGCTTTGAGATTGTGGTTGAGAATGTGCAGGTGAGGACGAGGGGGACGCAGAGTTCGTTTATCAGGGTCGAGGATGCCATTATTGGGGTTTTTACGGATAATGCTAATGCCGAGATGGCGGATACGAGGTTTATTGGGTATTTTTCTGATGCGGCTGCGACGGCGTCGATTTATGCTTTGGATGTTGATCCTTGTACTGGTGGTAAGTTATTCCCTATGCTCATAGATGGGGTGTCTGCTCACATATGCGAACAGCTGAGACCGAAAGACTCGTTGGCAACGCAGGTGTTCGCAACGGCGACATCCGCAACAAATGGCTCTGGAGAGCCGATGCAACAACCGCCAACCAATACACAAGAGAATACATCATCAAGTCTAATGGCGGCCAAACACCGATGACTGGGAACTCGATCGTAGTTGGACAATACGTACAACCGGTAACAGAATGGATCATGCCAGAAGCTAACGTCCCAGGTCTCGAACTCCCATCCTACCCATTCGAAAAATTTGATCACCTCGTCAAAGGCGCTGGACCGTTGATGGAGGCAGAACCAAATACTATTTTTGGACCACTTGATCCATTCCCCGGTGCCACACAACCAGTCGCCACAGTTTGCAGTGTTCGGGACACGAATAACCTTGGCGATCCCGTGGCTGCGATTTCTCCAGCAGATCAGACTCTGATTGCAGGGTCTCTCGTTACGCTCTCTGGTTCGAATACCAATACCGCTCTGCCTAACGGCAATCTTGCGTTTACATGGACGTTGGTGACGGGTACACTCGCCGCTGGTGTATTGAAAGATGCGACATCACCGACGGCAAGATTTACAGCACCCCAAGTCGCAACAACCTACACTTTCAGTCTCAAGATCTGCATTACGGGTAGTACAACCCAATGCAACAGCAAAACCACCACGATCATCGTCCAAACCAAAACTAGCAACGCTGCCATTGCCGACGTGGTGAAGGTCGAGAGCTTCACATGGGTGTCCTCACAGTCGGGAACAATCTCCGTGTCTTGTAGGTCGAATGTCGTCGATGGTACTGTTACTTCTATGACGCTATTTGCGACAACGTTGAATGGTGGAAGTGTATCTATGGTGAGAGCGACTGGGGATCCAGGTCTTTTCACCTACCAGTCGAGGAGTGTCAAAAATCCTGGGTCTGTTAGTTGTACCAGTAATCTTGGAGGTGCTTCTGGAACGCAGCGTGCTACTGCGAAGAAGAGAAGTCTGTTGAAGAGAGTGGCTGGGAAGACTAAAAATTGATGGTTTTGTAAGCGGAGAACGAGGTGATGTGAGCTCGGCGACAATTTTGTTCATGGTGTTGGGTAATTTAACAATCCTGGGAAGGGGTTTGTATCATCTTTCGTTCAGCATGGCCTGATTCATTCCTTGAGTCTCCAGATCCAGCTGTAAGACTTATCATCCACAACTTGAGATCGGTATTGATAGATTTCTGGCAAAGCCATGTCTTGAGTTCGGCAGATTCATTTCGTCAAGTCGAAAGTTGATTTCGTGATACTTGCGATTGCTGGATTGATGAAGCCACTATCTCTCAGAACCAAAGCCAAGAAGAAATGGATTGTGACGCTGATTTCGTTAGATAATCATTGCAGCTTGTCAACGAAATCTTAGAGGATAAAGACCTAGTCCAAGACTCTGGGACTTTGAGTGCACTTGAACATGCTAATTCTGGCTATTGTTTTCGCATACATATAGGTAGACACGAAGAGATCGGACCGACTTTCTCAATGTTTATGAGGCCTGTTGACAGTTTCAACCATGTGTAAACCATGATTTACGACTATATTTTGACCGATAGAAACAAACATACCGGTGACTCTCTATGATCAAGGTATATAGATTCTGAAGTAGTTCTCTAAGAGTCGCAATCAGCGTTCTTAATTTCTAGATAACTGGTGTTTGCTGGGGAATTATGTCTCGATGAATCGTAGAAACCAAATGGGAAGAAGGCCTGCAGTATTTTCGCATGTCCATCCACAGGTACCATCATTTGAACCAAGCTGCGGCGTAATCATCTTCGATATGTCAGCTAGCTTTGAGTCGTTCTTCTTAGAGTGTATCGTCCACATTTACCCTTCGAACACCTCTCGGGTACATCCAGAATTCCGATCAACGAAAGAACAACTAGGCCCAATGGAACGTTCATTGAGCCATTGATCACAGCTCGTAAAGGAATCCAACTTTGTCGCCCGAGGCCTCATCATGTCCAGACTTGGAGCGGCGGCGAGCACGTGAATAAGATGTCTTGGACTCCCAATCGAGGCTCTTGGCCTCCAGCTCGTGGACCCACAGCATTGCAAAGTGATAGAAACGAAACAAAGTTGGGTGCAAAGATATTGAGGTGGAGGAAGATGGCTGGTACTAGCTTCGGAAACCGGAGAAAACCAGATGGGTAAAGAGCACCCCATCTCCTAGTATGAATATACCCACTGTCCGCCCGCTCCGCTCTACTCGAGAATTGTTTCAACCTTACATCTCACACCCATTCCATCACTTTGAGATTCTGATGCATCGCGATGCGTTAAACACCGAATACGACCATGAGCCCGGATTTCGAACTCTTTGGGAGGTGAAGACCCTGCACAGCTCGCCGTCGATATTATTCCTTCCTCGTCGCGTTGCTCTCCAGATGCGATGATAGCAACGCGCCAACACCGTGAAAAAGATCTTGTAGGTAGGAAGACCGTTTCGAGCTGATGTTGCTTGTAACGCCAGGCGACTGCCTCGACCTTCTTTAGGGTATGGTTCTGAAGTGGGTATTCAGCGGACTATCATGTACTCGAAGGGTCTGGCACACTACCTATGCTCGTGGACGACAGCTTCTACCCACCTGCATCTGCCGGTGGCATAACATCAGACAATAAGGTCCGTTGGACGAAAGGTAGTTGCCCTGAGCGCTTGAAACTGAAACATGGTCGCTTGCCATACCCAAGATCGAGTCTTTCTTTGCCTGGACAGCAATATCAACTGAACAATTGGAAAACCCAGCGACTAATTTGAGAGGCAAGTGCACGCAAAGACTCCACGGCACAAATGTATGTCTCTTCTGATGGCTGCATACTCGATTCCGAAGTGCAAAGATGGCTAAGAATCGGGAGGAGGCTGAACCTGAACCTCGAGTACCAAGAAGTTGCGGTCATGCCATCTCGCGACTCTGTGCAGAACGAGAAGTTGTCCTGCAGACACCTCCACACCTTCAGGGCGCCCTTTACCTGTGGCTACCCTATCCGCAACGAGTCCAGTTGAGACGTGTGACCGAATCAGCTAGGGTTCTATACAAGGTTAGGCCCGGGCCCGATCGTAGTTCGATGCAGCTACCGAGATTTCCACTGCCGTAAATACAGAGATATAGTTCTCCCTGGTTGTTGGTCCTATGGAACCAAGTCCGAGTCGGTTTGTGGTATTGAAGGTTTGTTGTTCCTTCATGTTTCTTGCTTAAGCTTTCGAGTGAACACAACTTCGTCCACGTTAAGCTTCTAGAAACATTTCCATTTCTGCGAAGAAGATTTATTGCTTCAATTCCATGTTTCTCACTTCAGCCCTTACGCACGACCCACGTTCATGCCCCCCGCGCTGTTCGAATTACCAGGCTGAGACTGCTCATGTCTCGGCTAGCCTCCCGCCTCAGTCTGAGTGCATTGCCAACACTAATATCTCATTTTGCAAATATACTATTGGCATGTTTCTTTGTTGTTTGGATGATTTGATCTGCAAGCTTGCCGTGTTTGCAAGCCAACCCCGGATATGAGCTCGCGCCATTGAATCCCTACCGATACTTGTCGTGCGATCATGGTATCAATCTAACTACTGGCACATGTCCAACGCCATCCTTTGGATGTCAGGACGGCCTCCTCCTCTATCGACGCACATCTGGAGCGGTCAACAACCGCAGAGGAACAAAATCAAACGCGTCTAGGATCCAGTTTATCGACCTTTGTATCGCCTTCGAGGAAACATCAACAAACCCAGGGATAGCTGTTATACAACGACACAGGCTGGGATGGGAGCGAAATGGGATTCCGACAAAGATCAGCTGGCTTGATCTTATGCTCATTGCTGTCAGGCTCTGTGGCACTGAGTCTCGACGATTTGGGCCTTGCTTCGCCGCCTCCTTCAGAAACATCTGCTTGCCGGAAACTCTTCTCATCTAGCATAACGAGCTGCAACCTTGGTGATTTCGAAAACGGGTGCTCGAAATCATGCAAAGCTGGTGTGACAAAGACTTTCGACGGCTTAACTTTGGAATGTTCGCCACGCTATGTCTCGACTCTGTTGGGCTCCAATCTTTCTTCTGCTGGTGTCCAACTTTTGTGCGAAAAATCGAGCTCACACCCGGAGAAGGAGCCAGCGGCATCGAAAACCAGTACCAGCTCTGGTCAAGAGACATCATCGAAATCTTCGAAGGAAGCTCCGTCTCCGACAACAGAACTCACATCAACAGATCAGCCAGTAGAAACGATCAGCCCAATCACCAGTTCGTCCACGACTCGAAACCCCGGGAATCTAGGAAGTCCTGTCATATCGAAGGGCCCACCACCGGATATAGCAACCCTGCAACCTGCAGCCACGACATCTTCCGAATCATCCTCCTCGAAACCGCCCACTTCTACCTCCTCAGAACCCGAAATTACCAGTCCTTCAACTCCTCTCAACTCGAGCTCTGCGACTCAAAATTCAACTCCAAAACCCGCTCGAGGTTCGATCACGAGCACCAGCTCATCGGCAGCTTCATCCACTCGCTCCTCCGTGACCGCATCGACTCAGTCTGCTAATAGCACGACTGCTCTACCAGCTGGAGCAATTGGCAATGAGGAACTAAAGAAGCATAAAAAATCTTCCACGGGTCCTATTGTGGGAGGGATACTTGGTGGAGTTACGTTAATCGTCTTACTCATCACTCTCGCTTTCTACTTCATAATCCGTCCCCAACGACGGCGGCAACAAGAAGAGGACGAAGACTACAACCAAAAAACAGCAACAATCACGAATTCTCCAACATTGACATCAGACACAATTCCTCCAAAAGACCCGATTTATTCAGCTGCAAATCCATACCCTACACAGCCTCCAGCTATGCCGACGTTGGTCACCAAAATGCCATATCGCTCGAATAGCCAACGTTCAGGCGTTTCGGAACTCGTCCGAAATGACTCTCGTCTGAGCATGAGAACAGTGAATCGAAGCAATTCCATGTCTGATCGATATGACATTTCGCCAATCGATCGCTACGGGAACCCGATGTGGGATCCCTACGGTCCACCAGACAGATATGCACCCTATAATACGCCGCCTATGGACGACAGATACGGTCTATACAGTACGGCGCCCACGAAATCTCACCGATATGATCCCACAGGAGGAGTTGCGCCCATTTCATTCATGGAAGCAGAATGGAATCAACTGAGGGGTCAGCAGCCGCTGCCCATGCGGCAGAACAGCTATTCGAAATCGAGACCGAATTTCATAAACTACCCTTCAGTGATTGAAGAAGAGAGGGAGAGCGTTAGTGCGGCTAGTGGGCCGGGCTCCGTCTATGAGCTCGGTAACGATGGAAATGGGTCAAAGACTAGTGTGAGAAGATCTGAAGATAACAAAGGAGTGAGCATGAGGCGATCGGAGGATAAGATTAGGACCGGGACACCTGATGTACCGAGGAGGAGTCCGTTGAGGGTCGTCAATGGTACTCCGGATCACTGACGTTCGCTTCTTGGATGGTTTTTTTAGATGGTTTTTTTTCCGTTCAATTCTGGGAGCATGGCGCTTGGAGGGATTGGCATTGCATTGCATGGCGGGTGCATCTGTAGGTGGTTTGTACTTTTGTACTATATCGATACCATAAGACTTCTTCTTTCAATTCTTACTTCCTTGCTGCGTTGGGGTCATTTCTTTCAGAATATTTGTTCGCGGTTTCCTGAATCCAGACTGAGGCTGATGTGAGAAAAGCGGCAGATGCTCGGCTTACCGCGTTCAGCTGGTCCAGTGAAAAGCTAAAAAGAATCGTTCTTGACGGATTGTCGCGAAAACAGAAAGAATTAATTGGGATATGGGGCAGTTCGTTCGTGAATCCACCATCGTTCATGAACCTCGGATGACGAGGACATAATCAACGTACACATTGTCAACACAAGTGGTACCCCAAAAAAGTAAATCATCATCAAAACCCCATTCTAATTGAGTTAACCGCCCATTTCTACTCCCGCTCCCTCATCCTCCATCTCACCTTTCAACACGCTATTCCAACCTCTCCACCACTATCTCAACAGCTCCAACACTCCTCCCATCAAAACCAAAAGGGGCGTAGACTGTATCGTTTTTCCTTGAGACTAGTCTCGTTAATATCTACTAGAGATAAACGTTTTCTCTCTCGTGAAATTAGAAGTGGGAGGGCCTCGGAGTTTCTAGACGTGGCGAAGGATGTATCACCCTCTACTAGTACGCTACAGCAGCGTTGTTAGCGCAGAGTCGTGGGTATTTGGTTTGCATTTGAGTGTGTTGGGTGGGGATTTGGGATTCAAGGAGAATAGGAATGGACCATCGTTACTAAATTCTGGATGGGATGAAGCACAAGTGCTAAGAAAATGGATTATAGAGCTGTTTACTCGTTTGTTTTTTGAAAAGCTGGGACTTTAGCATACTTAGTACTATATATACCTACCCAACTTCTCCCTTCCTTCAAGACCAGTCTCGATAATAGCTAGCTAGTCGCTGATAATGATTTCTTCAAAAAAGGTTGTTGGTTTTTAGGGCCTAAACGGATAAGTATTTTATAGCAAGTGTTTCGCATCGGGAACAGGTTATCGCAAAAAGCCTCGATACTCCTATTGATAGGGAATGAGGGCATAGCCGGCTTGATATCACAGAGATCATGAGACCGTTATATAGCAATTCTCGTAGAGAAACTGCCTAGGTAAAATTTCTCGGTTTTGATGGGAGAGCTGTAAAGAGGACTTCTTAGAGATGGCCTTGTGGCTATGGAGATGGAGTTGGGCACTTGTTTATCCATGAACCAATCCCGGGGCTGTATAAGCTGGACGGTAGAGAGAACGGTTTGATTGCAAGACAGCTTCTGTACCGAGTATGTGGGAACACTGCAATTGAGAACAGATGAAGTGGAACATTAAATCGAGAGCGTGAAGCATCTCTGCACTCCGAGAAGCGTGTATGTGACCGTAAGTTGCTCACACTCACATAAGTCTGGGATTCGTTCCTACCACACACCTAAGCAATGTAGCGAATTCTCGGCGCCAGTGCGTACTTGACGAGCGAATCGAACAAAGGCAGACGAACTGTGTTGTCGTGTGGCGCTCCTGTATTAGAGGCATGGCGTGCAGTGAAACCTTGGCCCTTTCTTCAGCCTCACTCAGGAGAAAGTGCACCTGGATCAGGAGAAGTTGTATAGAAGTGAATAGACACCCGACGTGAGTTCTCAACCAAGCTCTTCGATCTCGGACTCGGAGGATTTCGAGATGGAAGCGTGACGAGAAACAGGGGCTGCCGCTATCTTTAGGGTCTCTCTGGAATAGGTTTAGGGAGAATCACTCCAACAACAACCTGAACACCAGCTAATGTTCCTACGGGAGATGGAATGTAATACTCCGAGTTATCATTTCCGCTTTGGTGCTCCATTCCAAATCGGGTAACGCGATCTCACCTGACCTCCAGCGACTATACCTAGGTTATTGGATGTTAGTAAGCGCGATGGCCAACCTCCCGTTGACGCTCAAATCATTCCGACAGACAACTTACTCACACAAAAGAGTCAATTCTCTCACCAGAATCATCAAGATCATCCCAAACAGCAGCACAGCACGCGGTTGAAACGTGACGCCTTTGCCAAACCCTAGGACCAAATACGCAGCCAGCAATTTCGTCAAACATGCCTCAGGCGACAGAGCTCGCAACATTACCGTTGCTCCCGGATGTCGACATTGCCACACCCGGCACTGAAGGACACGCCGTCATCAATGGCATGATCGAAACCCTGGCCAAGCAGAGAGGATACCTAGGAATCCACTACGGGCGACAACACGAAACCCCTGATAATCTCGTTCTTGCGATAGGTCTGTGTACCGTCGTTGTACACCAAGTACAACTCGCGGCAAGACAAAACACTGACTGCGTTATAGACTGGGATTCGATTAAGAGTCACAAGGACTTCGAGCAAACAGAAGCTTATCTTCCTTTTGTCCAAAAGATCGGCACAATCATGTCAGGACCAGTACAAATGCGGCATGCCGAATTTCGTGCGCCCATGATAACTGCTGCAGTAGCACCTATCGTGGAAATGCTAACCTTGTATTTCCCGGACCATGTCAACCGGACCAATGTTGACACTACGCTCCTCGATTTCATCCAAACCATTGTGGAAAACGCCAAAGGTTTCGTGGGATACACCACTGGCTGGGTCGTGGAGGAACTGGAGCATGAAAAGATTGACGGCAAGGCAAGGGCGTATGCTGTAGCGATTGGATGGGAAAGCCTCGAAGCACACATGGCGTACAGAGACACACAGACCTTCAAAGATAACATTGTGAAGGTGCGAGCGATTGCTGAAGGGTTGGCTGTGGTAAGTGAAGATCCGGCTGTGGAAGTAACACAGAAAACGCTGATGAGTCCAGTACCACGTCAAATTCACCAAAGCTTAAGCCATTGAGGGGCCGTCAGAATCTGTCTATATTATCTCGTGATACGCAGGAAAATACCAAAGTCCTAGCATGGTTTCGACGCGCCCGGATCATCCCGCACGGCTCCTGGGTCCTGGCCATATGCCTAGAGAACATGTCAAGAAAGCTGTACCTTGGACATTGGCAGTTCAAGAACGATTGGCCTCAACTGAGATGACTCCTTGTTGTTTCTTCCCGTCATTCAAGCTCGTCATTTATCTAGGAATAGCGCAATGTGCGACTGCCCGTCAAATGTCACGCAAATGCACAAGGCAGATTGGTCGCTGGTTCCAAGAGATCATCACTGGTCCATGATGTATTACATTCTTTTTGGTTTATTTGAAGCTAAACGATGGACTAGCTTTTGATATGGGAACCAACTGTCAACTCTTCATCTTTCTTTGCTTGATTGTGTCAGATTCTGCGCAGTCATGGACCGTGATGGGACGAAATACGAAAAGGTACCGCAGCGAGAAGAGCCCGAGGCAGCTGTGGGTGCCGGCAACGACAACGGAGCGCATGCTGTGGCACATGAGGACAACCAGGAGAACTCGTGGCCCATATATAAAGGACGAGAGAACACGGCACTTGCTTTGACGCAACTTGATCTCGATAATGGCATTGAGATGATGGTCAACGAGTTGAGAGAAATGGCCAATATCGGCGAGGAAGTGCTCAGACATGGCGCTCCAGACATCACACCTTCAGAAATATCAGTTCACAGCCATGAAACGGACGAATCGATACAAAATAGAAAGTCAACAACAAACGAATCTCCAACCATGAATGAGCAAGGACGACGGAGTCTCAGTAGCGAAGAACAACAAGCAACGCCAGGAGCTGAAAGTCAATGCTCCACGCAATCCAACCCGGAGAGAGGGATCCAGATCTCCGAAACCACCCAGTCAGATACAATGACTTGCGGAGACAAAATTATACGTATAACAGCTGAGCTCTCGAAACTATTCGATCATACCAGTGAAGCACTGAAAGCACTAGCAGTAGACAGCCAAACTCGCGAGCGGCCATTGTTGGTCTCACAGGAGCGTGAGCGTCCAAAATTACCATCCGGCTGTCAAGTGCCCTGTATGACCCATAGTCTCAAATGGCTGGAAGAACGGGTAGTTGTGCTCGATGCAGTTCTGGGGCCTATGCAGTCGCGGGTTTGGATGGGAATGGCCAAGCTTTGGGAGACAAACTGCAACGAATCGGCCTCTTCTCAGTACCCACATGACGAGGTCGTTTGGTTCAAAAAGAGGGTGTCACTTTTGTGCTGCTGCTATGATGACATACAAGCTCTTGGAAAAGAAGGAGAAGGGAGAGAGGCAAGAGAGAAAAATGAGCAGTTCGGAAGGAAACAAAATGCCAAATCCTTGCAGCAACGAGTTCGAACGAACATTCTTGGTAATGTACTTTACCGTGAGATGGTTGTCTGGGAGCTGTTGAACTTAGCCTGGCACCACAAGGAGAAAACACTGTCAGTCTTCCGCTTAGCACTTGTGTGTATCATGGCGGTTGGCTGCGCGTTCACCTCAGACATTGATATCACTGTGGGCCAGTTCTTAGAGTTGGCTTTCAGCGAGGAAATACTGCCAAGACCGGACACGTCGGACACGCTTTCTTGGGCCAGATACGTCTTGCTTACTATTGCGATGGTGACAGCGATCAGCAGACGGCAGAAAATCAATCGTGCATCTCTGGAAGACTTGGTCATTGAGTGGAGTAGCGATGACCAAGGCCGTGAGAAGGACCTATTGTTAACATTTAGCTCATTGTTCGTGGAATATGAGGGATACGACCTACTTATGGAGAAAGCCCCGAATTTTTCTGACGTTCAAGACGTCGAGAGTACTGCCGGAATCCCCAGGTCGACAAAGTTTGACGTAAATGACATGGACATCAAGTCGCTAAAACGTCTTGGAGACATTCACGTTGAGTGGACAAACACCTTTGTTGACCATCTCAGATTAGAGCTAGGAGATCGAAATATTCTCCACGTGTGCTGGATGGCCCATTTTCCAGGTTACAACCCCATCCACTGGAATACGGCGGGTCATGGAAAATCAGTTTCTGCTGTAGCTACATCCTACTTGTAAGTTATGCCCATGTTCCGAGGCCGTATCAGTTGATCTGATTCGAGCAGACTGGCCACCCATTGGCACATGATAGCTTGGCCGAGAACAATGATTTCACCATCGCTAACTACTGCTATTTGCACTCGAGGGGACATTGAACGGTCATGGGCGTTCTTGTTCAGGGAAGGTGTGCAGAGCGCTGCATATCGAGGCCTCGAAGCTCCGATTTTCATCAAGAAACCGACGATCTCAAGAGCACAACGCTGGCTCAGGGCATTTATGGGTCGCTCTACGCCTCAGCTTGAGGAGCCAAGGAACATTTCTATGAAATCCCTGATGTCAACGCCAACAGCATCAGACAGCTTTCCCGAAGTCAAAATGCATGCAGGCCTCAACCCGTTCACCAATAAAGAATCCCAATACTCACGGATGGTACGAGAAGCGATAGAAAGGAACAAGCAGCTGGATTACAGAGATTTCTGGGTGTACAGAGAAAGAATTCGAATTCTACGGGAGTACATGGATGACCGTAAGCCCAGAGATTTCTGGGGTCTAGTCTATGATAGAAGGAATACGCTGCAGTACTACACGTTTTGGAGTGTCATTGCTGTCGGATTGCTCAGTATCCTTCTAGGTCTAATGTCTCTTGCAGTTGGAATTGCACAGGCAGTTTTCGCCTACAGAGCGCTGAATCTGCCTGTTGCGGCAACTACTACGAAGCCGATCACATGAGTTGTCAGGGTCATCAGTCTACAAGCCACAGATTTGAATGTTCTCTAGGGAAATGAGCGTTGCTGATATTTGGAGCACTACTGGATGTGGCAGCAATGGAGGAGACAACGATCTGGTTTCGATGAGCAATGGTCTATGATGACTGACTTGATGTCTGGGAGAGGAAAATTGGGCAGAAAGTTTTTGTGTGATTCGGAGGAAAGAATGTCGAGTTTGCTAATACAAGATTCGTGAGGTTTGAGCTTGCTGCATGGTTTTCAAATGATGAGTATTTTTTTAGTCAACGAAATCGATTGCAGCGCCTTATGTTCAATTCAATTATCGGTGACCACAAGATTTTATCCTTTTACTTCACAAGTGGAAGACCGCACACCGCCGTGAGCTCTAAATTCCTGGGGCGAAGTGATCGTGGGGGCTTTGAAGATCTCCTGCCTGAATAGGTAGTGGTCTCTCCACGGCAAATGAGATGAAGTCACCGGATTTTATAGCTGGAGTGGCTGATTCGGGCGGTCTTGATGGGATGAGGCATATTGCACTTACTAGCCCTTGGTAATGACATTCATGGTCATCAGCTCTCATCGGGTGTGTCCGCTGAATGGGGTGTCTGAGACAGCAGAACAGGTCAGCGATACGTGAGCTGGGGGTTGTATAAGAGAGTGAGAGAATTTCGACTGAATGAGTAGTTCTAATGAGCACGGTTGATTTTATCATATCCAGAACGATAGTGGACAGTCCGAAACCATGTTCAGAGCAGAGTATGCCGTGACCCGCGGCTATCAATACACACTATTGGCTGATATCGCCGCGGCGGTTAAGCACCAGCCCACAATCCACGAATATCCTCACCTCAAACATCCAGATACAACACCAAGTTCATCACACAACAGCCGTCGCAATGGCCAGTACGTCAAATCGCCCATTGTGAATTGTAGAGCAGTACTAATATTTTGCGCGCAGAATCAAAGAACTCGTCTCAGCACAACCAGTCGAAGAAGGCCCACAGGAACGGGTGAGCCAACTTCCATATGTTCATCAGCCATAGGAGGAGGACACAGTACTGACAGCGACATCGATAGCATCAAAAAGCCTAAGACTCACCGCTACCCTCGGCTCGACGGCACAGACCCCAAGTTCAGACGAAACCACAGACATGCGCTCCACGGAACAATGAAGGCATTGGTGCGTTGCTATCCCACTGCGCTATCAGTTTTGTGGCACATATTGGACACAGCTAACAAAGCCCACAGAAGGAGGTCAAGGATGGCAAGCGAGACGCTGCTTAAATGCTCAGTCAAACAATAAACGGGCTCGGAGTTGGTTCTGGCATTTGCGGACACGAAGGACAACGAATGTCATTTTACTCGGCTATCGACATGAAGATGAAGCCTTGAATTCGATGGGACAGGGGAGGCGAGGACTCACGATCTCCAAATCCACAAAACCGAAAGCCCAATCGAATCGACATTTCCTACCTTCCACATCACGTGCGGCGTGCGCTTGATCGAGTCTTGGACGACGGGATCCGTGATATACTCGTGTGTGATTATTTTTGGCATATGTGTGTACAGCGCTACGACTATCCCCATGTCTACGTGTTGAAGGATTTATCTACGTGCCTAGATGGACTGCCCTCTCATTACCAAACACCTTCCCTTTCCACTCTATGAGGGCCTAGGGTGCATGGAGAAAGGGCGACATACCTGCCTCGAGCGCTAGTATCTTGTGCTCTTCTTATGTAACCGTGACTTAGGTTCCAGCTGCCTACCTTGATCTACCAAGAACTCGGAGGGTCGTTCACTAACATAACAGAATGATGAGTCGGTACCTGCTTTGGAAGATAGTAGGTCAAAGCAGATGCCACATGAAATGGCTGCCCATTTTCGTAGACTGGTGGGAAAGTCGATCAGGCTTCTAGCCAGATCACTAAAGGCTGTGGGAATTTTTCCACTCCTAAGATCAAGTTGAGGATGCTGCAGTGGATATCGATCCATGTTCATGAAATTGTGTTGAAGCTATTCATTGGCCATATTCGTCTGTTCAGTGGCAAAGTAGGTATATTTCCACAGCATTTCACAAACCTTTGCTCACTTGCAAGAGATGGAGTGCATCTTCGACGTGTGACGTCTTGTGTTGTTGTCACGTCTTCATTTCGGACGCGTTCTTTCCTCTGCTTCACCTCACTTCAATCGCGACCCTCAACACCAAATTTCTTCCAACAACAACAATCCCATTCATTACAGGAACACTCGGCTGCTCCGGCGTGTTTGCTCTTTGCATGTGATTGATCATTGTCATGAACAACACTCATCAATGGAGGCTGGGCCTCAGCCGTCCACGCACTCCTCAGATTGTCGTTGACAGCAACGACGTCCGCAAGGAAGATCGAAAAGACGAGGGCAACGACGACCGCAGAGAAGACCACCTTCAAGACGACCGATCTGAGAAGAGTGAACGTGTTTCAATGCTTACCACTGTATCGTCCACCACATCCATGTCGGAACTACTTCAAGCGCCAGACAAGCGTCACTCACGGCCCAAGTTGTTCAGTCGAGCCAGCCAATACTTTGGCAAGTCTCCGAATCTGCGGTTCAGTAACTCTTTCGAGTTCACAGAAGTAAAAGCAGAACGCAGTCTGGAACATGATGCCAAACTGGAAGCCATCATTTCTTCAATTACTAGTTCCATCAACAACGGAATCAACAAACCCCTCTCTGTTCAGACTCACGGACCCCTTCTTCGAGTCTTCGAAGCGTATCGCTTGCTGGTCGAGGCGAAAGGAGATCTCGGAAGGAAGTTGGCGCAAGCAGTATCTCACAACAACACTACACTGGACACGCTTGAAGGTGAAAGAAAACGATGGAAAGAAGATGAATTCAATTACAAAGCAGAGATCAAGAAACTTGAAGTCATAATTGCCAACGGAGAGATTGGCTTAGCAGAGGTCGCACTTGCGAGACAAACAAGCTTGATCCGACGTGGGGCCAGAACGGCAGCGAGGGACGGAAGCAGTGGTGGAAGTGGAGGTTCTGATGCGACTGTAGTCGATAGAGGTGAGTATTGGTGCTATGTGACCTGCTCTGCCATTGTAAAGCTCTTCGCACAAGTAGCGACCTTGTCCTATCCAAGCATTCTTAGCTGACTCAAACTTACCACTTGTAGCCGTTCGTTCTTTGTCTCCGTCTCACTCGATGAGCGTGCTCTCCCGATCATTCTCTCGCGCACAGCACCGAGGAGCGCCATTTGTTCAAGCGGATCTGCCGCCTGGAACACCTCCATCCGAGAAAGAGAAGGTTGGGGCAGGACTCTCCAACGTCTCCATACCGCGACACTGGGCCAAGGATAGCGATACCACAAGCTGGTCCAAGTCCATTCCTTCCACAAGATCAGAATACGAGTACTCGGAAAATCTGGACTATGATCTGTACTCCGACTTCAGCTCGAACGGTGGAGATTTGCTAGAGGACGAGATTGATCAGCAGACCCTCACGGCACAAGCGATTGAACACGTCGCAAAGCTTATTGCCGATGCAAGGAACAGCCCAGTGGAGATGACGGTGGCGTGGCTCCATCGATGCATGGGGGCAAATATTGAGAGCATTGGAGAAGGTCCACCATCATCGACATCAGACTCAAGCTGTCCAGATTCTTCGTTCGATCGGTACCACAAAACACAACATACGCAGATACGAGAGCAGCTGTCCATGCGACGCCGTGGGGAGAAGATGGAGATTGAGACGGAGAACAAGGAGCCTTTACGACCATTCTCATTCTTTGCTGGTGATGACAACAACCACGACATGGTCATAAGGAGTGCGCCACCGGAGACTACAACCGTCTATGATTCACAATTCAGTCCAGTCATGCTGACAAGTCGCTCACAGTCTATGATACCCAGTCCCATTTCGGACCATCTACTTGCGCATCCACGTCGCGAAGACTCGGCATCAAGTCTCGTGACCAGCCTCCATCGATCGCCTTGTAGTGAGAGTGCGTTGCCACGAACGCCTTCGGGAGCCAGTTCGCATTTGAGTGTGACTACTGCGGTGAGACAGCGACCAGGTGGGTTCAGCATCGTGGAAGGCTTGAATAATATGAGGAATAGTAGTGGCAGCGGAAGTAGAGAGTATAGGTCCCCAACGGTGTCTAACAGATCAAGCATTGTGGACGGCGTCAATAATATGAGAGACGATCACGGTAGTGGAAGCAGAGAGGATAGATCCTCGATGATGTCTAATAGATCCAGCGCTCATGTGCGACTGGATTCATCGGATGATGAATGATTTACGAGGATGTGGAGGAATCACTCGACCGATGGACTGTTTTCTTTATTTTTTTCAGCGTTCGAGAGACGTGTCTCCCCTGTCTTCATACGTTAGCATAGATCAAAGGCGGCGCGGACCGGTATAATAGATTTGTTCAAGCGTCGTATACATTTTTCGAAAGGGACTGTACCTTATCACTAATTCTTCATTAATAGAATAGTGCTTGCATGGACTGGACCCCCATCATATCGCGCCGAATCTGCCCATTTTCCTGATAACAGAAGCGACAAGTTTGAGCTTTGGAGTATACCCATGCGACGCTGGAATGACTCGATTACTACGTACTTACCTTTGCCTGCCAGGCGTGCCTGGCTGCTACCCATCAATTTCAGAAGCGCACGTTCAACTCACTATCTAGAGGGATAATAATAATAATAACTATCACCCCGCTTGTTAAAGTCTTTGCTAATGGTCTGTGTTACTAGTTATTTATTAATATTCACCTTGAGCTAATTTGTGTGGATTGTGTATCCCTTTTGAAAATGGAGAGTTTGCGGTGACGGCTCTGTATCTACGTGACATGTCCGGGAAGTGTTACATTTTGAGTAGTTGTTTATTGTTTTGATGGTTGATAGAGTAGGTACTGTTGGTGAGTTTGGTACGTCCCGATAGCGCGTGGTTAAGCTTTGTTGGGACATATGACCATCTAGCTGGAGATTTTGGGGTCGGTTCAGGCTGTGGACGTGTTATTGCATATCAGGTCATTACTGAGGCCAAAGCGCTGACGAGGCTATAATTGAGTTTCCAGTCCATGCAGCGAGGCGAATCGGTGATCTTTGAAGGTTCGGAAAAGGCGATGTGATACGCTTTACGCTCCTGCATAGGCACGTCCGGTTGAGGAGTATCCGAGTATCCGTGTTATTGACGATGCGTTCAATCCGATTTACCCAATCGCGATCCAGCATTGCCTAATTGGGAAAATACTTTTCTCACCCTTTCCAAACCTTTCACCCTCTCCGAAGCAACTCCAAGCCCATATCCGAGATGTATACGGAGTACCTATCTTCGCTCCGTCGGATCCATAAATCGAGCGCACCACTTTTTCTTCCGTTCCGTTGATCTTTTAAGATATTTTTTTTACATGCTTCCTCGCTCCCCCGCACTGGCCACAGTGGTATCGCGATATATCGCGATTGCAACTCACATCCACAGTCGTCCGCAAAATTTTCAATTGTACCTTGTAGACATCACCGTCATCCAAGCAATTTTATTTTCCCTATCGAGATGGATGCGGCGAACAAGTCATGCCGCAATGATGCATCGAGGTGGGGAGGGGTAATCTTACCTTCCAATGAGAGATGCTACGGCCTCTTCACCGCGATGTATGACGTACCCAATCAAAACCCATGTCTGCAGATGCAGTGCGATAGCCGATTCGGGTGCCTCACAACAATTTTGCGATTGAGTTCTTCCATGTGCGGACGGAGCAGAGGTTTGATGTGTGCTTATCGCGGGATTCGCCACAACGCGTGTCGCGACGTCCATGATTTTCCATTGCCAGTCTCGGGTTTGGTCTTACGGGTTTTACCGATGTATGCAATGTCGGATCTGACGGGCTTACGACAACGCGGAGGTTCCCATGGATGCGATGCAGTCGTGATGGTTGGAGACATCTAGATCTTGTGCGTTGCGCTCACGCTCGTTTATGCATGCGGGATTGTGGTCTATCAGAGAGCAGAGCAGGACTTGAGGTTCCCCGACTTATCCTTACCCGCTAATGATCTGCGAGGGCCCTCCAGCACAGCCACAGTAGAGCAGAGCAGAAGCTGAGGGTGATCTTCGGTTGGTGTGGCGAGTGCGACGGATCTGCGGGCCTACGAGGGCCTTGGGCAGGGCGTGCTTGCATCGCCTGTGCAAGGGAGACGGATGCTCTAGTCATGTATCCTGGTGAGGGGTATCGGAGCCGACTCCTTGATATTACACAGAGCCGAGTCGAATCAGCGCCGAGGAAGCTTCGAGAGTGGCAAAAGTATGGCATCCGTCCACGCAATTCGAAAAGTCTCCATCGTAGTCAACCGCTGGCATGGGGTCCACCTGTTGTCCATCAGAACATCGAGGACTGGACGTTGAGTTTCACCGCTGAGCGCAGACTGCATCTCGGAGCCCCGATGGCCTTCTCTTTGGCGCCGGTGCTCCTTTCATTTGGGAGTCTGTACTATGTGTTCTGGAAAGACGTTGCGCATGCATTGGTTTCGGAAAAGATGCCATTCCTTCTCTGGAGTGTTATTGGTTGGTGCGAGAGGCTGATGCCATTTGCTGCTGACTCGGTGCAGCCAGCAATTTCTGGCGGAGCTCTGCACTGGGGACCCATGAGATGGGCGATAGATGAAGGCTCCTCGGCCGTGAAGACAGCTAGAGACGTTTGGCCAGGCAATTTCCGCTGAAGCAACAGGAGGCACTGCCGCGGCTGAGGCCTTGTTCAGTTGGCGGTGTCGTGTGTCGTGGCCTCTGGCAGTCAGTCAGTCCGTCAGTCTTCGCCCTGCCTCTGTCGCCGCGTCGTCAACGTACAGACTGCATCTGTATCTTGTGGTGGTCTGGGTCTTGGTCTGGGTCTGGGTGCGGGTGCGGGCAGGCAGAAGATCTCCAGGGAGCAACACTCAGGGCTCGCCCAGTGGGATGGGACGACTGAGGTGCGGATCGGGGACTTCGCCGCGTCACAGTATGCCTGTCCCGCTCCATATTAGAGGGTTTCCAACGTGTCACCTTGAGGATTGCAGGTGTCTCCTCAATCTCCTGTGGCTGGAGTACCTAGTATAGTCGTGGGCAGGGCTGTATCCACCACCCACCTGCAACCTGCACCACCCGACTGATACACTGCATGAATGCTTTTTTCGCCCCGAATGGCCGCTGAGCTCTGAGCTCTACGCTCTAAGCTCCCAGCCTAACCTGAGAGCTCGGACAGGCCTGGCAGAGCAAAGGACTTAACTGTGGCTTGACCCTCGACTGCGGCGCTCCGAACGCTCTGAGAACTCCAGCTTCACCTTACTTACTTACCTACATGTCTCAGGCCGACCTCGAGCCTTTTCGCAACCTTCCCCTTGGATGATTCCAGGTCCTCTGGCACTGCAACGGCCTGCTCTGAAGGCATGTTTCGAAACCGGTATGTTGTCTTCGATCCTGCTGCCGATGCGCCGTCTGGCGCACAGCAGAGTCGCTCTCATAGCACTGGCAGTGCTGAAGGCTGACGCTACCATACAGTCAAAACTCCCAGAAGCCGCCAGACGAGCTGTACCAAAGCTTCAAAGCCGTGTTTCCTGCTGTCGCCAATCCAGCTTCGACGGCCAGCTCGCTAGAAAGAAGCACCACTTCCCTCACAGACGCTCTCGATGTTGCCATTTCTTCTCGGTATGTCTATCCGGCCCTATCATTCCCACTGTCGCTCTTTGCCTGTTTTGATCAGCGCGAACCAGACCATCGCGCGCATCAACATTCAAGGGTCCTACCTACTCAAATTTCAAACCCAAACTTCATCATTGTCGCTTTATTCCACCATGGCGCTCACAACCCGTGTTGGACGTGCATGCTAACGTATGGTGTGTGTGATTGGTAGACATTATGACGACCACCATGAGATCAAAGATCTCGATCCCACCCCAAGGGGTTCCAATGAGCCTTGGAGGTTCACTCCTTCTCTGCTCGACCCGAATAGCTTCGCCTTCTCGCACTTTGCGAATCAGCCGCCTGGATACTACACGCCGACCCCTGGCGGCACCAACACTCTCTACCATCCTACCGCCGGCGACCTTCACACGCCTGGCTTCTCACTGGGCCTAGGAACACCGCTTTCTATGCCCACATCAGAAACTGGTCTACATGCTGGCCAATCCTCGCACCACATCGCTGCTCATGGCTTCCACTCGCATCCGCAGTCCATGGCCCCGCATGTCTTCCAGAATCCAAATCCTTTTGGCTTTCCACCACCACATCACACTCAAACCTTCCCACCTCATCAATTTAGCCATCATCCTTCTGCCTTCGAAACATTCGGACATCGTCATGAACAGCCGAAGATTGAAGAGCCGATGCACAACGATGTGGAAATGCAAGAACACTCTCCTGAGGATGGCATAAATGCACTTGGGTTTGACACCAACATTTCGCAAGTCATCATACCACAACCTGTTGAGAAGTAAGTCATGAATGAACGAATAGTCACCAATTGAGTGTAAAAGCTGACATTCACTTAGCTTCCGATACCACGTCACATTAAATGCGCCAACAGCCATGATTAAGCACTCCAATGAGATTCCAATCACTTATCTCAACAAAGGACAAGCTTACACCATCACCATTGTGGACACGCAGCCACCTCAGCTAGCTGGACATTCGATCACCTACCGAACCTTTGTGCGAATCTCATTCGAGGACGAGCAGCAACGGTTGCGACCCGCAGGTTGCTGGCAACTCTGGAAGGAGGGGCGCGGGACCAATGAAGCCCATCATAGGGGTGGCCGACTACAAGCGGTCGAATTTGTCGATCCTACTCAAGTGGGAGGTCTAGAAAGTTCAAATCGACCGAAAATCGACATTGAATCTGCTTCTTTCGACGGCTTTTCCGTAACGTGGACAGCGGCGCCCAACAGCTCCCCAGAATGCTCTCTTGCAGTTCGTTTCAACTTCCTCTCCACCGACTTCAGTCATTCGAAAGGAGTCAAAGGAATACCAGTCAGGTTATGCGCGAAGACCGAGCTGAGAAGTACAACTCTGCCGATTTCACCTGACACCAGGGATCCAGAGCTCTGCTTCTGCAAAGTCAAGCTGTTCCGCGACCATGGCGCCGAACGCAAACTATCGAACGATATCGCCCACGTCAAGAAAACCATCGACAAGCTGAAGCAACAGATTGCACAAGTAGAGTCTGGTGTCAAAGATTTGGGTAAGCGAAAGAGAAGCAACTCGATATCCAAGTCAAGCACGAGTTCAGGCTCAAGACCTGGAAAGGTTCCAAAACACAAGAGGACGTGGTCCATGTCTTCTGCAGGTTCCACCGGCAACAGAGGCTCTTCGCAAGAAGAGGATTTGCAACTCAAGCTCGCAAACCTCCAGGACATGTTCACTTCTACGCGGCCTGCCAGTATCTTGTACTTGAAGGGCGAGGAAGCTGATGACCCTGATCTTCACCCAGTGCGTCTTTCTGGAGAGCCCACAGATCTGGTCCGCGTCAACACGGGTGAATCCGCAGGTACAAGCTGGGAACCACAGAGCGGGAACATCGGCTCATCAATTGCATCTCCGTCTCCCAGCAATCGATCACTGCACTCGAGCGAACGACGCGAATCAGAATTTCAACATTCGGCTTCATTCTCGGCCGCACAGCAAGATTGGCAGAACATGTCACAGAACGCTCTCGGCGATATTGCACCCCAGAATCGCATGTCACCACCCGGCGTGTCGGTGAAAGTTCCCAAGCCCACCACCACGGATGGCGGGACGCTCGCTGGCTGGATAGAAGCGCTAGGCGTGGATCCTCATTACCAGCCACCCCCAGAGCGCGTAATAAAACCTGGTAAGTCAAGCATTCCATGACTTCTTCAACGTCACGAACGCTAACCTGCATCAGTGGCTTGCTTTTACGTGCAACCGCGACTTATTGGCAAAGCACCAGAGGATCAATACTACCGAGCGGTGTATCTTATGCAGCGAACACTGAAGGACCTTGTCAATGGCATTGCGATGAATTCCAACATCGAAGCCACAAAAGTTCTTCGGACCATCCGAATCAACAAGCAGGGCATCAATATTCTGTTCGACGATGAGGCTGTTCTTCAATTGCCCGAAGGACAAGACTTGATTGCAGAGTTCAACGAGATGCATCCTCGATCGCCGATGCGCCGAGAATGGGACGCCGCACCAAACGAAGTCCAGGTCGACGGTGACATTGACATTGCAAACACCATGCAAACCCGAGGCTACGAACTGCGGCTGCTCTATTAGTTCGCTCTACATCTGTCCATCGCCAATCACATCCTCCCCACTCTCTCCCCCTGACGACGGTTACGACTTGTTCATCTCTCCTTCACCATACCCGAGAGACTCTGGCCAGTGAACTACATGCAGGGCAGTAAACAGAGCGTCAATGCATACCCAGTTCGGCGTTTTACTTTACTTGCTTTTTGAGATACCACATCCTCGATACAGGACCACCTTTTTCGCTTCTACGATACCCATTTGTTTTTTGTTTGGAGGATAACCACCTTGACATGACCAGCGGCTTGTTTGCACCAACGTGTCCAGCTTCATCGGCAGCACATACCATCGGATCAGACTGAAAACATTTCTACCCATATGCCATTTTTGAGCGAATATTTGTTCTGTCAGCTTCATGACCCTGGCTACTTTAATACAAGGGTTTTGCCTGAAGGAGTCTGGGCGGCCCGAGGGGAAAGGGGCTTCATTCGTTCTCGCCAGGTGGATGGCTAGCAGGGGTGAATACCATGAGCGGGACCAATGAAGGTCCTGATACTGGTGCCCCTTCCCATTCATATTTACGACACGATTTACGATCGCGTTATAGCAACGATTTTCACGCCTGATGTTACTCGGTACTTTTGTAGTATATCCAAGATGTATTCGAACTGATGTTTTCGGTTCCCCCCTCTCTCCCTTTGATCCTTGGTGATACACATGTGTTTTCCTCCCTTTGTACCATCATCATATTGATAGTCGTATAACCTTATCCCGCGGGTGACGAGACTGACAGATGACCTGTGGCGGAAAAAAAAAACGATGAGTTGGCAGCCCTAGTCCCTTTGCCTAGAAATGCCAAACCTCTAATGACTTGGAATCGAATTGAATCGAATACGTCGGGTCAGCTCATGCCTCTGTCTATCTAGGTATCTATCTGTCTTCCTAGCGGCCTAGCGCTCTAGCCTCGTCCAATTTTGATTTTCGAGGGTATCTGTGGCTAGTGTTTATAAAATTGGGTCTAGGCACGTCCACGTCTGTGAAGCTAGTCGGTTGGTACGGACGGGATACATTGATGTGGCTGCGTGGCTGTCTGCCACGAGGCCATTCTTGCATGATTAGATTTGGGGGATTGACGATGTGACTGACTGACTGACTGACGGCGACGGTGGCGCGGCGTCGAGTTGAGTCTCATTAAACAAAGATCATAACCAGGCCGAAATGAAATGAAAGACGAAACGAAGCAGGTGGAGACGGCTCGCTCAGGCCGGTGGGCTGGTAGTGGGTTGGTTTGACGTCTTGACGGCGGCCCGTTTGTATCACGTACCTCACTCGTATCCGTAGGGCCAGTCTGACTCCTGGTCTCGGTTGTTGCAAGGCGATGATTGGTTGGTTGGATGGTTGGTTGGATGGAAGGTTGGATGGATGGGGAAATGTTGTTGAGTCGTGGCAGTACATGGACGGGAAAAGAAGGTGCTGCGCCTCATTGAACCCCTCTCGATCGACCTTTTGTGCTTTCCCATGAGGAATAAAGATGCGTTTTCACTCTCCCGTCCGTCTCACCGCCACACATGCCCGAATTGGCGAATGTCGATCTTGGGGATAGGGATGGAGATGGAGATGGAGATGGAGGATGGGAGGGAAATGAGGCGTAGGCCGTACATGCGTCTGGGCCTGGCGAAAGACGATGGAAGCACCTGGTATGTTGGTGAAGGTTGTTCGATGGGTACCAGGTATACGTACCCTTCGTGTTGTCTGTCCCCGCTTCGTGGGATTATCGTTGGCGATATGCTCTTCTGGCTTGTCATTGGTGAGAGGGGAAGCGCCACATCAGCGGTGCGAGACGCCACTTGTCCACTCGCCACAATGGCATCTACTATTGATTCGTTAGGAATGCGATACATGGATTCCCATGTGTTTTGTGTGTTGTGTGTGTGTCGTGGAGCGAGGACGGACGCTGTGGCTGTGGCGAGTGAGTGATCCTGGGTTGTCTCTTTGCTCACTCGCTCGCCAGCATGAAGATCCCAGGAATGATTTTCTCAGGTTCTCTCTTGATTCTCAGCTGTGGGGATTTCCCGAGATGGGCTGTTCTTTCGTGCAGGGTCTGGGTTTGAGCACCGCCACATGTCAATAATGGCTTCTGTGGTTTCTCAAACAGCCGGATTGACGGTTACCTGGCAAAGATATAGTGTACCACAGTAGTGTGAGTATGACCCTTGACCAACCCCACCCATTTCTCAACGTCACGTTTTGGCACTGTGTATACGGCTGCTGCCGTGCGCTCATGACTCGCTCGTGAGGTTGATTGATCGAATGTGGGTTTGGGGAATTATTGGCGAGGGTGGCTGGACGAGACTGGAAGGGGTAAGATATGGTCATGTCTTTTTGGCTTAGGTTTGCGCCTTCTTTACCCTTCCAACCTCTTTACGCCAATTCGCTGAGTGGAGTGGGAGCTCTTCTGTTTGGAGATGAAGGAAAACCGTCTCGCTGAGCGAGCAAGCAAGCGGAACGACTAGAGATGAGAGAACTTGGAGCACTTTCCCAAACGATGAAGATGGAAACTGCCAACCTCCCGACTCTTACGATATAAAATCTCGCGTATCAAAACCTACGATTCCATCCCATCGTCATATGATGGAAGGTCGAAACGAACCTGAGAGATGGGATGGCAGCCACAAAATCCTTCACTGTGTCAACAAGCCATCACAACGTGGCCAAGCACGGAACCTTCTATGAGGGACTCCGTTCCTCTTTCTGCGAATCATTAGGTTACTCTAGCGCTCACCATGAAACCCTTTAGGCACCTCTCTATGCCGCTCGCTGTATCCATATTCATATTCATATTATAAGCCGTTGTTATCCAAGCAACGACTATGTAAAGCACTGACAAAGCTCTGGTACCTATTTTCATCTGAGACAAACAAAAGCTTAGTAGAGGATTATTATCCGTTCCCCGGAGCCTGCGATGGTCCGTCTGGAAATGGTTCTATTGAGATCCCGTTTCCGGTGGATGCTAGGTGGTTAGTACTACAGCGTGTTCATTTGGTGTGATTCTGATGCCGGCCCGTTGTGCATTATTATTCATCACGAAGACAAACCCCAAACACCTCGTCATACTCATGCTTTGGGGATAGACGAGAGACGTCAATCTGACATCGAACCCATATGGATCCCCTTTCACGGATCGGAGAGCCCTCCGTCGCCACCTATAGTCTTCTGTTGTACATGCTCAGCATCATCAACCATTCTGGAAAAGTGGACGAGGGATTCTCCATCTCCACTCCATCAGGCCCATTGGGTGGGGTAGGTAGGGCCTTATCCTACACGCTAGGTATGTTTAGCATTTGGCTGTGGTCTGTGGGCTGGTGTGGCTGAGGAAACCCTTCCGTCCCATCCCATCCCTATCCGCATCCCCATCCGCATCCCCAACCCTGCCCGCGTCGGATCCCTAATCTACGCCATGCAAATTTCCTCTCCCTCAGATCAAATCAATCATGAATCATCGCAGGTCCTCTGAATCACGAGTCAGTCCCGCATCTCTCCAGCTGGGCCTTCCATTTCCACAACACCTTCACCCCCCTCACCGCGCCTGTCATTTCATACCCCCAAAACTGTGCATGGAGAAGTCACCAGGTCCACAGAGACACGCGTCTTTGATTCGTTGACGCGGGCTGCTACGTCATCGACTCGGCATTGGATACTCCTCTCTTACATGGATTGCCGCATAAACTCTATTCTGTGCATGGGCGGAAACCCCCCCCTGCGCCCACGTACAGTGGAAATCTCGAGAGAATCGCCACTTTAGTCCCTTGGGCCTTCGGGGCCCATGGATACCTACATCCACAGGACACACGGACAAAGAGATGATAGTGACGTCGCGAGGTCATATGGGAAAAACGTATCTTACGAGGCTTCTTTGGGTTCGTGCGCTGAGGAACGAGCGGAGGCCGTGGTACGACGCTGCGGACATCGACCTGTATAGAATTGGCGATTTTGGGGGAGGGCGGGTATCGGCAAGAGCTTAGGATCGGTGGGAGGTTGCTCATCTGAGTAAGGCTGGGTCTGGGGAATAATCGTTTGCAGGCGCCGCGATAGTCGCCACGTCCCGCTTGGGGTGTATACCATACCTGAGCCTTTTGCTTATTGCCATGTTCTTATCAAGGATCCGTGGGGTTGTTTTTTTCTTTCTGTTGCCTTTGGAGACGCCAATTGTCATTATAACATCTTACGACTAGCCAGCTATTGATCGCCATTGGCACGACTCGGAACGTGCGATCTACGATTTGGATCTCGTTGGGTGTGTCTCACTGCAGGTGGGAAAAAAAATTAGATGCGGGCGTTTTTGTAGGAGATCCTTGATAGGGGCTGGCTGGCTGACTGGCTAGCTGGCTGAAGAAGAAACTCTGAGCGGTGAAGTTGAAGGTCTGGACTTGTAACGGTTTTTTCCTTTGCAACGAGATGATCATCGCCGTTGTGTTATGTACTACCGTTGAAATTATTAGAATGAAATTGTACCTCATTTCGTATTTGCCAACGGTGAAATCATTAGAATGGAATTGTATCTTATTTCGTGGTTTCCCGCCTCGTATGTAGTAGTTATCATGATTATATTCTCTGGAAGTACGGTAGGGTAGTACTAAGGAATAGCAATATACTATTGATATTATACTTGGCCTCTCGCGAGTATTCTCAATCGCCTATTAGATAACAATTCTATAGTAATAAGAAGACTTATACGTTAGAATTTTGGCTCTAGGCTCGTACTATAACGATTTATCAAGGCGTATCCTAGAAATATTTTATAGAATAAGAATATCGTAATAGCCCTTATCAATTTCAACTCTTTAGTCTTTATCGGACGCGTAATCTTATATAGTCTTCGTCTTAGTAGAAACGTATATATCTAGTATAGTATATATTTCTAGGTTTAGAACTTACTAGTTAGGTAAAAAATTGAATAGAGTTCTTGTTTTGGAAATAATTTAGTATTGTTCCTATGAAGATTCGAGAGATATTTTTTAAGCGGTCGTATATATTATCTAGATAAATACGAGTATTATCTTATTCCTTTATATAAAGGAGTCGTAGAGGATAGGGGGGTGTTATTGATCGGAGTTACTATTACTACTATCTTTTCTATAATTATCAACCGGTCTTTGCCTTTTCTATAATTGTAAATTAGTTTTTACTATTCTATATTCGGATAGTCTTTGGATATATCAAACTCGGCCCTTAAACTCGGATATGCCGTGTCTACGGGGCTAGGAAGATTGCGTGGCGCAGTACCTCTACTATACTTATTTATTAGCGAAATAAAGATTCTTCCCTACCTCCGTAATACGTAGTATCAACTACAAAATCTATACCTACTATACTTCCTTATTAGGCCAAAATATAACGTTTTTTCTCGTTTCAACCGCTTAATCTCGTTAGAATATACTTAAAGATCCTAGCTAAAATAGCTACGGCCGAGGGCTTAAAAACAGCCCCAATTAATCTTATTACGCTAGACGTTAGTTTGATCGTAATTAAGGACTTAATTAACGAGTCTCTACCATCTCTTTACGATCTAGTAGGGCCTAAAAAGTATACTACTATAGTAGCTGTTGAGGGCCCTACTAAAGCGCTAAAAGCCGTATAAGTTACCTTAAACTTAAGCGCTATAAACGCTTTAAACGCTTCAATTAAAGCCGCTAAGGCCGCAATAATAGAGGCTAAGGTTTAAGCTAAAATCGCTGAATAAGTAGACCTTTTTATAGTACTTAAATAGCGCCTTAAATAGGAGATGCTATCTCTTAACGTTATCCTTCGCCCTCTATTTCAGCCTTACCCTAATCTAGCCGAATACCTAATCCCTCTTATTAAAAAGAGATAGGACGAGATTCCTACCAACCACTTATTCCTACCACCGTACGTAGGAGAGAGGCCGCCTCTTTTTATATAGTTATTCGAAGATGGCTTAGACTATCTATATAATTACGCTTTCTCTTAAGGCTTCGCAATCGTCGTATATAATCGGCTATTTGATAGTTCTCGTATATAGGTTCGCTATATATATTACGGCGAAAAAACCAGGAATATACACAAACTTCCTAATTATAAGGGAGAGAAGGTGGAAGTTAATAGTAGGATCTTTAAGAGGGTTTAAGAGAATACTATAATCCGCAAAAATAGCTACTAGTAGGGCGCCTAGATCTCGTATATTTAAGAGAACTAGCGGTACGGCAAAGGCGAGGGTAAAAAGGTCTACTATATAACTTAAAACCGGCTTAAAAAGGAGTATTCTTAGTACTATAGTATGGCGCCGGATCCGTTCGTATATATTGAATACTAGGAGAGAGACGAGGATTACTATAACGCGATTAGGATGGCTAGAGACTTCGCTAAAACTTATATAAAATACTACTAAGTAGCTATATAGCTTTAACTTCACGGCCTTTAACTCCGTAATACTAAACAGTACTATAATCTCCGTACTAAGGAATGGGATTCACGGCTAATAGACTTTCTTAATAGTCTCTTTAACCTTCTTAAGTATTATATAGAAACTGATATAGTGGGAAGAGCGTTGGTAAGATAAAGGCTAGATATTATTATCCGCTGTCAATAGGATCTTATAATTAGATAGAATGATAGAGTGGAGGTAAGATCAGATAGGAGCAAATATATAGATAAAGATAAGATGAAAGGTCTTAAATATACTACTTAAAAGACTATAGTATAAAAGGTAGTATAAATATATATTATTAGTTAGTTCTTGAATATCAGATAGATACTAAGTCCGTCCCTTATATACTAGCTCTATAATAGTATATCCCTACTATATTCTTACCCCCCTTTTATAGTTGTATCGTCTCTTAATACAATAAGACTAGTCATCGCTACTAATAAAAGAAAAAGTATCAACCTTCCTAGCGGCTACCGTAGTAGGTAGACCTTTACTATTATCCTAACCTTCTACCTTACTATTACTATTACTATCCTCGTCCTTAAGTATATCGTCGAGATCGCGTTCATTCTATACTATCATGAAGTACTAATCTAGTTTAGCAATTAGTCCGCCTTCGCGGAAGCGATATATAAAGAAACTCGACTCGCCGAAGTAATATATCTCCTACTTAACAAATGCGGTAAACTTGTTAGTAATCAAGTTCGTTAGTTCGGTCTCCTATCTATTAATAACATTCTTGAAATAGTAATTATCCTTAACGACTTTCTTAACTTACTTAATAACATCGTAGTTGTCCTATCGGAGACGACCAATTAGTACTTATACGATTGGCTCGACTGAATACAGTATAATATGCGAAGGAAAAGGATATAGCAACTTACTATAGTTAACGGAGTAACCAGATAGAGATATAGGTCTAACCTAGAGATCGCGATACGCCTTGGCAAGCTCCTCCTAGGTACCGCCTTCAGGAATCTTAAGTAACGTATAATCTACCTTAATACCGTAGTACTAGGGCAATATGGTTAGACGAATACTATCTACCTTTCCTACTAATCTATAGAAGTTCAACGGATAAGTAATACGGATAGTATAGTCGTTTATAACCTAACGCTAAAAGTCTACTCCAAATCGCTCTATATATTTATCGTTCTATATCTTTGGAAGGATCTTCGCAATATAACCATTACCGAGAGGGACTCCGGCTAGCTTATTCATGTCCTACTATACAACTAAGTTATCTATCTTATGTATTCCCGGAACGTACTAGGTATAGTTATTAGTAGTCTCTCCAAACATAGTTAGACTACCTTGAATCTAGTTCGTGCCTTTATTTAATTCGATAGTATCCTTGATATTGATGTCGATATAACGGAATACGATATTATTACCTTTTCTAGTCGTCTTGGCGTAGTAGGGGTAAGAGATCAGCTAGAATCGACGATCTAGACAAAGCGTAATATATCGAGCCTAGTATCCAATAGATTAGCGCATTGCCTACTAGGTAATACTATA